>QNTS01000224.1:687492-860382 GCA_003317085.1 Hucho hucho
TTAAAGAAGAAGTTACAGGTCTGTGAGAGCCAGAAATCTTGCTTGTTTGTATGTGACCAAATACTTATTTTCCACCATAATTTGCAAATAAATTCATTAAAAATCCTACAATGTGATTTTCTGGATTTTTTTTCCTCATTTTGTCTGTCATAGTTGAAGTGTACCTATGATGAAAATTACAGGCCTCTCTCATCTTTTTAAGTGAGAGAACTTGCACAATTGGTGGCTGACTAAATACTTTTTTGCCCCACTGTATATACCAAAGCATCATCATTACATAAGTATTCAACCCCCTTAGTCAATACATAATAGAATCACCTTTGGCAGCGATTACAGCTGTGAATCTTTCTGGGTATGTCTCTAAGAGCTTTCCACAACTGGATTGTGCAACATTTGCTCATTATTCTTTTCAAAATTCTTCAAGCTGTTGATAATTGCTAGACAACCATTTCCAGGTCTTGCCATAGATTTTCAAGTACAGTGCATTCGGGTAAGAATTCAGACACCTTTCCTTTTTCCACATTTGTTAAGTTACAGCCTCATTGTAAAATTGAACAAAAAACTAAATAATTTATTTCGATAAGTATTCAGTCCTTTTGCTATGAGATTCGAAATTGAGCTCAGGCGCATCCTGTTTCCATTGATCATCCTTGAGATGTTTCTACAACTTGATTGGAGTCCACCTGTGGTAAATTCAATTGATTGGACATGATTTAGAAAGGCACACACCTGTCTATATAAGGTCCCACAGTTGACAGTGCATGTCAGAGCAAAAACCAAGCCATGATGTCGAAGGAATTGTCCCTAGAGTGCCGAGACAGGATTGTGTCGAGGCACAGATCTGGGGAAGGGTACTAAAATAAGGTCCCCAAGAACACAGTGGCCTCCACCATTCCTAAATGGAAGACGTTTGCAACCACCAAGAGTCTTCCTAGAGCTGGACGCCCGGCCAAACTGAGCAATCGGGGGAGAAGGGTCTTGGTCACGGAGGTGACCTGGTCACTCTGAGCCCTGGAGTTCCTCTGTGGAGATGGGAGAACCTTCCAGAAGGACAACCAACTCTGCAGCACACCACCAATCAGGCCTTTATGGTAAAGTGGCTAGACGGAAGCCACTCCTCAGCCCACTCGGGGTTTGTCAAAAGGCACCTAAACAACTCTGACCGTGAGAAACAAGATTCTCTGGTCTGATGAAACAAAGTTTGAACTATTTGGCCTGAATGCCAAGAATCACGTCTGTAGGAAACCTGGTACCATCTCTACGGTGAAGCATGGTGTTGGCAGCATCATCCCCTTGGGTTGTTTTTCAGTGGCTGGCACTAGAAGACAAGTCAGGATCGAGGGAAAGATACGGAGTACAGAAAAATCCTTGATGCTAATGTGCTCAGGACCTCCGACAGGGGCGAAGGTTCACCTTCCAACAGGACAACGACCCTAAGCACACAGTGAAGACAATGCAGGAGTGGCTTCAGGGACAAGTTTTGGGGACAACCTGATCGAACATCTCCGGAGAGACCTGAAATTAGCTGTGCAGCAACGCTCCCCATCCAACCTGAAAGAGCTTGAGAGGATCTGCAGAGAAGAATGGGAGAATCTCCCCCAATACAGGTTTGCAAAGCTTGCAGCATCATACCCAAGAAGATTTGAGGCTGTAATCGCTGTCAAAGGTGCTTCAACAAAGTACTGAGTAAATGGTCTGAATACTTATGTAAATGTAATATTTATATTTCTTATGTTAATACATTTGCAACAATTTCTAAACCAGTTTTTTGCTTGGTCATTATGGGGTATTCTGTGTATTGATGAGGAAAAAATAACAATTGAATAAATTTTTTAATTCTGATTTAGTAACAATGTGGAAAAAGTGAATACTTTCCGAATGCACTGTAGATTTAAGTCAAAACTGTTACTCAGGAACATTCACTGTCTTCTTGGTAAGCTACTCCAGGGGTAGATTTGTCCCTGTGTGTGGTGGGAAGCAAACTAAACCAGGTTTTCCTCTAGGATTTTGCGTGTGCTTAGCTCTGTTTCTTTTTTTTTATCCTTTAAAACTCCCTAGTCCTTAAAGATTATCAGCACCATAACGTAATGCAGCCACCACTATGCTTGACAATATGTAGAGTGGTAATCGGTTATTGTATTTGCCGCAAACATGACACAGGACAAAAAGTGAATTGCTTTGACAATTTTTTTGCAGTATTACTTTACCTTCTTGCAAACAGGATGCATGTTTTGGAATATTTTTATTCTGTACAAGCTTCTTTTCACTCTGTCAATTAGGTTATTGTGGAGTAACTACAATGTAGTTGATCCATCTTCAGTTTTCTATGACAGCTAGAGATATACCTTATATACAGAAGTATGTGGACACACCTTCAAATTAGTGGATTTGGCTATTTCAGTCACACCCGTTGCAGACAGGTGCATAAAATCGAGCACACAGCCATGTAATCTCCATACACAAACACTGGCAGTAAAATGGCTTTACTGATGAGCTCATTGACATTCAACATGGCACCATCATATGACCACCTTTCCAACAAGTCAGTTCGTAAAAAAAAATTCTGAAGTGGAAATGTATAGGAGCAACAACAGCTCAGCCGGGAAGTGATGGGCCACACAAGTTCACAGAACGGGACTGCCGAGGGCTGAAGCGTGTAACACGTAAGAATTCTGTCCTCAGTTGCAACACTCACTACCGAGTTCCAAACTGCCTCTGGAAGCAATATCAGCACAATAACTGTTTGTTGGGAGCTTCATGAAATGGGTTTCCATGGTGGAGTAGCCGCACAAAAGCGTAAGATCACCAGGCGCAATGCCAAGCGTTCGCTGGGGTGGTGTAGAGCTCGCTGCCATTGGATTCTGGAGCAGTGGAAACGCATTCTCTGGAGTGATGAATCACTCTACAAAAATCTAATCAAATTTTATTGGTCACATACACATGGTTAGCAGATGTTAATGCAAGTGTAGCGAAATGCTTGTGCTTCTAGTTCCGACAGTGCAGTAATATGTCCTGGAGGGCAGGTAGTTTGCCCACGGTGATGCGTTGTTCAGACCGCACCACCCTCTGGAGAGCCTTGTGGTTGAGGGCGGTGCAGTTGCCGTACCAGGCGGTGATACAGCCCGACAGGATGCTCTCAATTGTGCATCTGTAAAAGTTTGTGAAGGTTTTAGGTGACAAGCCAAATTTCTTCAGCCTCCTGTGTGGGTGGACCATTTCAGTTTGTCTGTGATGTGTACGCCAAGGAACTTAAAACTTTCCACCTTCTCCACTACTGTCCCGTGATGTGGATTGGGGGTGCTCCCGCTGCTGTTTCCTGAAGTCCACGATCATCTCCTTTGTTGACGTTGAGCGAGAGGTTGTTTTCCTGAAACCACACTCTGAGTGCCCTCACCTCCTCCCTGTCTCGTCGTTATTGGTAATCAAGCCCGCTACTGTTGTGTCGTCTGCAAACTTGATGATTGAGTTGGAGGCGTGCATGGCCGCACCGTCAGGGGTGAACAGGGTGTACAGGAGGTGGCTGAGCACGCACCCTTGTGTTGAGGATCAGCAAAGTGGAGATTTTGTTTCCTACCTTCACCACGTGGGGGCGGCCCGTCAAAGTCCAGGACCCAATTGCACAGGGCGGGGTTGAGACCCAGAGCCTCAAGCTTAATGATGAGCTTGGAGGTTACTATGGTGTTGAATGCTGAGCTGTAGTCAATGAACAGCATTCTTACATAGGTATTCCTCTTGTCCAGATGGGATAGGGCAGTGTGCAGTGTGATGGTGATTGCATGGTCTGTGGACCTGTTGGGGCGGTATGCAAACTGAAGTGGGTCTAGGGTGGCAGGTAAGGTGGAGGTGATATGATCCTTGACTAGTCTCTGAAAGCACTTCATGATGACAGAAGTGAGTGCTACGGGGCAATAGTAATTTTGTTCAGTTATCTTTGCCTTCTTGGCTACAGAAACAATTGTGGCCATCTTGAAGCATGTGAGGACAGCAGACTGGGATAGGGAGCGATTGAATATGTCCGTAAACACACCAGCCAGCTGGTCTGCGCATGCTCTGAAGACGCGGCTAGGGATGCCGTCTGGGCCAGCAGCCCTGCGAGGGTTAACACATTTAAATGTCTTACGTCGGCCACGGAGAAGGAGAGGGGGGGCCCGCAGTCCTTGGTAGCGGGTCGGTGGCACTGTATTATCCTCAAAGCGGGCAAAGAATGTGTTTTAGTTTGTCTGGAAGCAAGACGTCGGTGTCCGTGACGTGGCTGGTTTTCCTTTTGTAGTCTGTGATTGTCTGTAGACCCTGCCACATACGTCTCGTGTCTGAGCCATTGAATTGCGACTCCACTTTGTCCCTATACCGACATTTCGCTTGTTTGATTGACTTGGGAGGTAATAACATGGTTGAATGCGGTGCTTCGCGTTTTCAGTTTTGCGTGAATGTCGCCATCTATCCATGGTTTCTGATTAGGGTAGGTTTTAATGGTCACAGTGGCTACAACATCTCCAATGCACTTCCTTATAAACTCACTCACCGAGTCAGAGTATAAATCAATGTTTTTCTCTGAGGCTTCCCGGAACATTTCCCGGTCCGCGTGATCAAAACAATCTTGAAGTGTGGATTTCGATTGGTCAGACCAGCGTTGAATGGTTCTAGTCACGGGTACATCCTATTTGAGTTTCTGCCTGTAGGATGGTTGGAGCAAAATGGATGCGTGATCGGATTTGCCGAAGGGAGGGCGGGGGAGGGCCTTGTATGCATTGCGGAAGTTAGAGTAGCAGTGGTCCAGTGTATTGCCCGCGCTTGTGCTACAGTCAATGTGCTGATAGAATTTAGGTAGCCTTGTTCTCAAATTAGCTTTGTTAAAATCCCCAGCTACAATAAATGCAGCCTCAGCTGTGACTATAATCAAAGAGAATTCTCTTGGGAGATAATGTGGTCGGCATTTGATTGTAAGGAATTATAGGTCAGGTGAACAAAAAGACTTGAGTTCCTGTATGTTGTTATGATTACACCATGAGTCGTTAATCGTGAAGCATACCCTTCTTCTTCCCAGAGAGATGTTTATTTCTGTCATTGCGATGCATGAAGAAACCCGGTGGCTGTACCGACTCCGACAATGTATCCCGAGAGAGCCATGCTTCCGTGAAACAAAGGATGTTACAATCTCTGATGTCTCTCTGGAAGGCAACCCTTGCCCTAATTTTGTCCATCTTGTTGTCTAGAGACTGGAAAATATACTCGGAAGTGGTGGGTGGTGTGCACGCCTCCGAAGTCTGACCAGGAGGCCGCTCCGTCTACCCCTTCTTGTTTTGGGTCGGCCTCTGTGATTGATCCAATATCCTGGGTGTTGGTCTGAACAAAGGATCCGCTTCGGGAAAGTCATATTCCTGGTCGTAATGTAAGTTGACGTCACTCTGCCAGGAGAACGCTGCCTGCCCCAATGCATAGTGCCAACTGTAAAGTTTGGTGGATGAGGAATAATGGTCTGGGGCTGGTTTTCATGGTTTGGGTTAGGCCACTTAGTTCCAGTGAAGGGAAATCTTAACGCTACAGCATACAATCACTTTCTAGACCAGTGTTTCCCAACCAGGGGGGTACGGGTACCCCTAGGTGTACGTGGGCAGTCGCCAGGTGGCATGTGCGAAGATTTTTCAAAAAAAGGGGGAAATATTACCCCACAAAAAATATATTCAATTTAATTCAATTTGAATAGGTAGAAAAACATTTACTGAGGTCACTGGTGTGAAATCTTTACTTATTTTATATTTTATAGGCCTTGTTTCTTACTTTAGTTTTGGGGTGTGAGCAATGCTCTGTCTACCTGGCCTCTGCGCGCCCACCCGTTGGCTCAATGTTTGATCCTCTGCTCGTGCCAAGTGCACGTGATCCTTTGCTCCACGCACTAGAGTGCCTGCTGCTGTTATCCTCACAGAAACTATGAGCTGCTGATGAACTGAAGGCTGTACCATTGTCAAATAACCCAGTGTGCCGTAGGGTCGATGACATGGGCGTTGATATTATTTATCAATTGGTGAATAAATTATAATAATTCCGGTCAATTTTCTCAGCAGTTGGACGAATCGGCTGATGTCAGTGGGGAAGCCCAGTTGATTGCGTTTGTGCATTACAAAGACATTTTGGAAATTAATGAGCACATTCTGTTCTGCAAGAAGCTAATGGGAAAAACTACAGGTGAGGATGTGTTTCACGTTATTGACAGCTTTTTCTCAGAGCACTATCAGGATTGGAAATCCTGTTTTCATGTGTGCACGGATCATGCTGTATCAATGCCTGGGAGAGTGAAATGATGAATTGCCCACATAAAGAAGGTAAATCCCACTCTATCATTCACAGAGAGGCATTGGCTAGCTAGAGAATGAGTCCTGAGTTACATTATGTTTTGAATGACGCAGTGAAAGTGATTCACTTTATCATGTACAGGCTTCTGAATCACCGATTGTTTGAAAGGCTCTGTAATGACAGTGGGACTGAGCACAAGCAGCTACGGCTTCACACCTGTGTCCGTTGGCTATCCAGAGGGAAAACGCTACAGAGGCTTTTTGAGCTGCGTGCCGAAGTAAGTGATTTTCTGTCTGAGAGTTCACACCCCCTTGTGTCTGTGTTTGAGGACACAGACTGGAGAGCCCGCCTTGCCAATCTTGCTGATGTGTTGAGCAAACTGAACAACCTGAATCGAACTCTGCAAGGTAAAGACACACACATCCTAAAGATGTATGACAAAGTGTGTGGATTCATGAAGAAGATCAAACTCTGGGAGAGGAAAGATGTTGGGCCTAATCGCCCAACATCAGTGCCTGACCATACTAATGCTCTTGCGGCTGAATGGAAGCAAGTCCCAGCAACAATGTTCCAACATCTAGTGGAAAGCCTTCCCAGAAGAGTGGAGGCGGTTGTAGCAGCAAAGGGGGAACCAACTCCATATTAATGCGCATGAATTTGGAATGAGATGTTCGACAAGCAGGTGTTCACATATTTAAATAATTGTTGAATGAAGACATTTAAGATTTTATTTTTAATACATTTATAAACATTTCGAAAAACATAATTCCACTTTGACATCATTGGGTATTGTGTGTAGGCCAGTCACACAAAAAAATCACAATTGAATACATTTTAAGTTCAGGCTGTAACACAACAAAATGTGCAAAATGTCAAGGGGTGTGAATACTTTTTTTCATGTGACTTACAGTTTATAAAATGTGTCTAATTAAAGTTTCCCTTTAATTTATCTGCAATTGATGCTTTACGCCACTATTGGCTCTTTGCTATGTTTATGTCCCTTTCTGGTTCAAGCAAAGCAGTGTTAAGTGGCGAGAATGATTTATTTTAAAAAATCACCTTTTATTTATACACGTCAGTCAATTAAGAACAAATTCTTATTTACAATGACGACCTGTCAAAAGAGAATCTGCCTGTTCTGGGGCGCAACCAGATCTTGATGGTGACTGTAAGTAATTTCACACCGCCAGTCTCCAGGACAGCTGCTTTCACAAGACATGCGGCCTCCGGCCACACTTTAAACTTAAATTTTGCCATTGTTATTTAATCTGACAAGCCCCCTTCTGACACCCCCCGATTCTAGCGGTCCAATACTGACCCTTTTGAAAGTTGACCCACAGATATAGTCCCTTTGTCACTGTCCTTATGCACCAGCAGATTATTGTGGTATCACCAGAGAGTACCTTCAGTGTGTATGCTGACTATGTACAGTGCAGGATCAGTGGTGCATGCCAATACCAGTGACATGCCAAAATTGACTGTATCCCACAAGTTAGCTAAAGGGTATGTGTGCTGAAGACTTACTTCAAGGGCTGTGGCGGTCACAGAATGTCATCAGCCGGTGATTGTCAAGCAAATAACTGTCGGTCTCACGGGAATTGACCGTTAATTAACATAAACAAATTTAGCATCTCCTGGCTTCCACACATAGCCTACAAGCCATTTTAAAAAGTCTAATAAGTCCATGTAATATAGCCTACACCTTCACAATAAATCCATGATTTATTTTAGACTGGTCTAAAGATGCACGATATGAAGAAAATTCAGTCTATTTCTGAAGAAAAGAATAGCATACTCTGAGTAGTCCTTATGTTAGGCCCTGATGTGGCTATGCCAAATGGCTATGCCAAATGGCTGTGGGCTACAGTAGAAAATTTAGCAGACAATATTTGCTTATAATTCCGTGGCATTATTTTATAGTATGAAGAATACAATTGAACAAAGCTGAATAAAATATAAATATTTTCTCCACAAACGATTTGAGGGAATGCGGCTATTATGTGTTGAGCAGTTAACAAAGAAATAGGTACTCCTATATGTTTAATTTAGAGTTATTAATGAAACTTTAGTTGTTCTGCAAACGTTGGGCTATATGTTTTGATTTGTAATACATTGTAAGGCTGCATGATGAGACTCTAATGATGACTTGATTGAAATCACTTGAAAGGCATGAGCCCTGCTTCGTTTTTTTTGCGCAAGCTGTACACACTCCAATAGTCTCTCATTCACAATTTGACAAGCACTTGATAATGCCTCGAATTTCACGGCGGCATCCCCTTTGTGGGTGTAATGCACCCTAAAAAAATCCATGCCTTTTGCGGCCCGGAGTGCTGCGTTGTGCTCTTCTCCCTGAGTGTGCGCCGCAATCCGAAGTGTTTCTCTCACAAGGCTCTCCATCATGTGATCTGGTCATACTCACATGCTACAAGTGAAGACACACACATCGGGGACGCAATTTGCACGCATCCATATCCAATTCCGAGGTGCATATTGAAGATATTGTCAACCGACAAGATGAGTAGGCCTAACAAACAGCAAAAGCAATAGCCTATGTCTACTATCCCTCATAGTACAAAAGTTGACCTATTCTGTGTGAGAAATAAATATTCCAAATATAGTCTGGGACAGTTGTGGGATGCGATAGATCCCAAATTAATACAATCACTAGCATCAAAAAAATGTTTTTATGCAATGTGGCTGACGCAACAGATCAGAACGTTTAGCTTAAAATCTTTATAAACTATTAGGCTATTTCTTTACATTATCAGCGCAGAAATGTGCACATGGCAGTAGGCTATAAGCACAAATGTTCCATTAGCAGAAAAACACCATTATCAAAAGTGACCACAAATGCAATCATGCATGTAATGCTTTTATTATAAGGTGCATTTTTATGGTGAAAACCTGAAACTCACACACTGCTTATATTTGCCAGTTAGGCTCTACATCCCTCGTAAAGCGGATTAATGTGCTTAATTTTAAGAAGTTATTTGGCCACTTTATTAAAACATATAGGCCTATGGGCTAGGCTACGAGGTGTGTTATGATTAGAAAAAGTTGCAAAAAAAGGCATTGTTTCTTATGCTGGGCATCATTCACAAGTGATAATATATCATTCACAAGGGATAGGCTAATTGTGTCACCCATCAGACTATTCTTGATTTAATCTTGTCTTTACATATACTAGATAATATATGTGTGAAATTTGTTTTGATTTAGAATGGACCATGATCATGCACCTGTATCGAAACAGGGGCAGTGGGAAAAAACACGTGTCATCTATGTACTTAAAATAGCGAATGGAGGATGCTTTTCCCCGTGGTTTATTTACATGCTAGTCAGGTAGGCTATACTGCTGTTGTAAAGATAAGCAATGTGCTTAATATTAGGAAAGTTCAGAAATAAATATAGTAGGCCTAGCCTATAGAAAGCTGATGGGATCCTCGTTTTCTCCCGCAATTGCAATGCCTATAGAAATGTTGCGCAACATGAGTTCATGGGCTCTCATGAAGTGTTTGATTAGATCTTCGATTACATTTGCATTGCTGAGTACCAGGCAGTTAGCAAGTTTTGTTTGGTAGGCTACTAATGACCATCAGCAGCATCAGAGCTTGGAGAACCCTAATTACCGTGGAGTTGACTGCCTTCATGACTCGTGACCGCCGGTGTGGCGGTAAAATGGTCACAGCCCTACTTACTTCCCTATATTTTGATTGAAACAAACAGATAAATTTGCTCTACTGCTCATCCCCTTCCCCAACTCTCTCTACTCAAACATTATTCATTTTGTTACACATTAAAACAAAACTCACCTTTACCTTCACTACAACTACAGCAATTTGTGTATATTCTTCAGCAATGTGTGTTATAAGTTGGCGATTATTTTGACTCAGCCCATTTTTGGATGTACCCATTGATTCTTGAAGAATATAACATATAAATGCCTCATGTGCTTAGGTAATCTGTCGTACCCCATCAGAACATTGTTTTAGCTTGTTTTACTCTGTTTGTTAACAAAATCAATTTATATGGATGGTCAGTCCTTTCATCCATAGCTCTGTCTATGAATTTGAGAGTGGTTACATTTCTCAAGCTCCATCCCTCAGCTTTTTACCGAAACAGGGGCAGGGAAAACACTTTGCTATTGATTCAACTGTTGATTGCCACTTTAAGTAAACTGAACAATGCATTATTACTTTGGACTACATCTCATGGTGAATTACAAAGCAGCTAGCACGCTAACAGCTAATTTTCCGATATCAATGCTGGATTGCAAATTACGGTAACAACTGACCTTGCAAATGACCCTTGAAGTCTAAGGTTGGCATTTTCATGGTGCAAAAGAGCAAAGACCAAACTCAATCTTTGCTCTTTTGTACCATGAAAATGTCTCTGTCAGACTTCGAGGGTCATTTGTTACCAGTGTTGTTACCTGAAATTATCCATTAGCATGCTAGCTGCTTTGTAATTTACCCTGAAATGTATTCCAAATTGACCTGCTAGCCTGCTATTTATGTTGAGTTGAGCTGGAACCATTGGGGGTTACCCTAGTTTCTGTCTGTTTCTGCGAGTCAGTGCTGTCCACCAGTTACATTCTGACAGATCCCAAGGCCCCCAGCTCCATATCCTGGCATGTCGTAGCAGTAAAGCATGTGACTGTAGGGCCTATAAAGTCACCTCTGATGACATGTACATTTTAGTCATTTAGCAGACGCTCTTATCCAAAGGGACTTACAGTAGCAATTAGGGTTAAGTGCCTTGCTCAAGGGCACATCAACTGTTTTTTCCCCCACGTCGTCAGCTCGGGGATTCGAGCCAGTGACCTTTTTGTTACTGACCCAACGCTCTTAACCGCTAGGTTACTTGTGATGTGATGATCTACAGATAGCCCAAATGGAATATGATACAGTTCTCATGTTGGGGTGCTAACCTTCCCTTTGGTTTGATGCATTTTTATGACTGTGCCAACAACAGATATAATATATGGTATTGACATGCTACAAAACTCCTGATACCAGATGTAGCTTTTTTTATGTTATTTTACTCATCCTTTATTTAACCAGGGATGTCACAGGATGGTTTTACAACCTTGTTAGCAGGAAGAAACTGGCTGTGCTTGTGGTCACCAGTGATGGATAATTCTATTTCTCTCCGACTCTAGCTGGGAGATCATTGATGAGGACCAGGACAGCAGATCTGGAGCTGGGCTACAGGTCACAGACTCCTGGACGAGCTTCAAGCTCTTTCTGCATGAGACATCCTCCTTCAAGCAGCAGAATCCAGGCAAGGTGAGGCAAATGTGGTTTGTAATGCCTGATGCATTATTTTATATGACTGGATATTCAGTATTTGCCTTTAATTCAAATTGAAAAGTATTTATAGGAACACTCAATTTACCTTAATTATTTTAGATGCAGCCCGACTCCTGCATTGTATGTCAAGTTCTAAATCAATTATAAAACTTGAGTCCCTTCTCTCCTCATCCTTGCACCAATGTTTTTATCTTGTTATATCAGTCACTGACAGTCACTCAATTAGCCATGTCAGCTAACAATTTTTTGCCAGCTATCTAAACTTGTAATCATGGCCGAATACCGTCCTGGCACGCAGGGCACGCAATGGCCCCAACCTCCAGGGGACCCACATTGATTTTGTTAGTCATTCTTACTCAGATATCATATTAACACGGCATAAGTCATTACAAAATGTGTAGAATTGCTGGAAATTAGCTGGAAAAGTGTACATTTGTTATCTTTGCCCCATGGCAAAATGAGTAGAATTGCAGTAAATTAACTTTAAAACTGTATCATGTTCTCTACGCCCCATGGCAAAATGTGTAGAATTGCAGTAAATGAACTTTAACACATACATTTTTCTCTCCACCGTCAAGATCGGGCCACTAAAATGTTTTGCCATGAGGTGGGGGTGACAATCAAATCTTGCTCAGGGCCCCCAAAAAGCTAGATTGGTTGCAACCTAATAAATGTTGCTCTCTTTCCTTCTTCCCCATCTCAGTTTTGCTTGCTGGTCTGCAGTTTGTGCACCTTTTTGGCTGTCTTAGGACGCTACATTCCAGGTGTTCTCATCTTATATGTTTTAGGTAAGTTGTTGGGATCATCCTACCATATCTTTGGACAACTAGCCAATATGCAAGGCACAAAATAATCTGGAGAATGTGTTGATTCAAACTGATGTATCATCACTTTAGTAGAGTTGAGATTATGAAATGTCTTTATAGAGGAATGTTACAACTCGTGAACCCAGCTTTAGGAAGAAGTTGACATTCAATGCATTGTCCTCCTCCAATTCTGAGCTGAACAATGGTGGTTAACATTTGATATGCAGTATCTTTGCTTCATCCAGTGATATTAATTCACTATTTTAATGACCAAAGGATGAATTTATTACTGCTGATTATCATTCGCTTGAGGTATGCAAGTGAAGTGCTTTGTCCAAGGCCTTACTAATGACTCCAAAAACAAAATATTCAGCTCTCTAAATACCTCGGAGCATACACGCTAGTGTGGTGGAATATTCTAATCAGGTAAGAGAGACTTTGTCATTTCTTCAAACAATCATCTTTTTTCAATATTGATTAATTATTGCAATAATGAGGCTGGTCGACCCAACACCTTTGAGTATTGGACCGAGAGTCTAACCTTTACAGACAATGCTGTTTCTTATATAGCTGACACTAAGAATGCTTAGTCATGGCTGGTTCCACCCTTCCCATGCAGATTGGGGGGCACCATAAACCACTTTGGATTTATCCTGCTGTCGTCTGCACCCGGTGCCGTTTCCCAGATGCAAGGATGATTATGTTCTAGTCCCCCAGGCTATCCCTATCTCAGTTACACCCACCACATCGTGTCTATGGAATGCCAGCTGTAGGTTTTTAGGATCCTCTCAGTTCACACAGACATTTGATGAGAAATTACTCATCAAAGCTATTCAATGCATAAACAGTAAAACATAATCTTTGCTCTCACACTAGCCTCTTTCGAAGAATTTAATGGTAATTCCAAATTGCCTCGCCAAGGGGTTGCGTAAGGATGTTCCTCTCCTAGTTTCCCCTACAGTATCAGAATTTGCCAGGATTGACATTGTTATTGTGGATCCCCAGAAATGCAGCCCTGCCGTCATTCTCACGCTGCCTCCAATTGTGCAAGTTTAATTCCCCGCCGTCAGCAGTTCCACACCCTTGCTACGTGTGACATATATGCATGTAAATGGCTCCTCCTAGGGCTGTGGCGGTCATGAAATTTCGTCAGCCGGTGATTGTCAAGCAAATAATTGCCGGTCTCATGGTAATTGACCGTTAATTAACATAAACACATTTACCATCGCCTGTCTTCTACGCATAGCCTACAAGCCACTGATGCAGACCTTTGGAACATCTACATTTTAAAAAGTGTAATAAATCCATGTAATGTAGCCTACACCATCACAATAAATCCATTATTTATTTTAGACAGGTCTAAAGAAACATGATATGAAGAAAATGTAGTCTATTTCAGAAGAACAGAATAGCATACTCTGATGGCTGTGGGCTACACTAGTTAATTTAGCAGACAAGAATTCCGTGGCATTATTTTATGTTATTTTATAGTATGAAGAATACATTTGAACATAGCTAAATAAAATAGAAAGAATATTTTCTCCAAACGATTTGAGGGAGTTCACACATGCGGCTATTCTGTGTTGAGCTCTTAAGGAGCAGCAAGGTGCGCTGGGGCGCTAGCGCCCCACTCCCGACACTACCAGGTGAAATGCAAGGCGCCAAATTCAAAATCCAAAAGTTGAATTATTAAACATGCATCAATATACAAGTGTTTCATAGTCATCAAAAGCTCTGCTTCTTGGCAATATTACAGCGTTGTCAGATTTCAAAAAGGTTTTACGGCGAAAGCACCACATTTGATTGTTTGAGGGTTGCACCTAACATATTTTTTCCATTACCATAATTTCATAAGCCTCCACGGTTCACAGAAAACACATTTCACAGCGAAAACAAATCAATTACCTTTTGAAGAACTTCTGCTGAGGGCTTCCCAAGTGTCCAACGAAGACAATCCATGGTTCTTTTGTTAGAAAAAGTAATGTATTATATCCATAAATCTCCGTTTGGTTGGCGCGTTATAATCAGAAAAAACAGCGTTGACTCCTCCATTGAAACGTGAAGAGAACTCGTTCAACTTATACCTATAAACTTGTCCAAGAACAATCAAACATCATTGTAAATGTATCCTTAGGAACACTTNATAAATAGCATAATATTTCAACCGGAATATAAACTGGGCGATAAGAAAGGAAAAAACAAAAGAACGTGCCTGCCGGGAGTGCGCATTTACTTGTAAAGGACATCTGTGGGGGCACTTCCTTATTCCTCTTCTTCTCTGCTCTAAAAGCATCTAAAATGAATCAGAACACTTTCTCGAGACTGTTGACATCCAGAGGAAGCGATAGGTACTGCATTCATATGCCCTTATAAGGGCATTTTCATAAGGGAGGGGTTCCAAATGAGGCAATGTGTCAAAACCACTTTTTCCAGGACAGAAATCCCTCAGAGTTTCGCCTGCCATATCCATTCTGTTTTACTCACAGACAAAATGTTAACACTTTTAGAAAATTCAGAGTGTTTCCTATCCAATGGTACTAAATATGTGCATATCCTATTTTCTGGGCCTGAATGGGAGGCATTTTACTTTGGGCACGCCAGGGTCTCCAAAACGGTCACCTCGTGCGCTGCTCCCTAAGAAGTTAACAAAGAAATAGGTACTCCTATACTATATGCTTAATTTAGAGTTATTTATGTAACTTTAGTTGTTCTACAAACGTTCTATATGTTCTGATTTGTAATACATTCTAAGGCTGCATGATGCAACTCTAATGATGATTTGAAAAAAGTTGCATGAAAGGCTTGAGCTTTGCATTGTACACAGTTAATCAGTCTCTCATTCACAATTTGACAAGCACTGGAATTTCCCGGCGGCATCCCCTTTGTGTGGCCGTTGTGCTGAATATAATCATTATAATTCCCTTCTCCAGGCTGCATGCTTCAAAGCACCTCTCACTCAAATGGCTCTCAGTCACATGATCGGGTCTTTCTCACAGGCAACAAGTGAAGACAGACACATCGGGAACGTAACTGCGCATGTCCTTATCAAATTCCGAGGCACATATTGAAGATATTGTAAGAACTGTCCACATTTACTTTTCGTCAGCCAACAAGATGAGTAGGCCTAACGAAACAAAAATCTACTATCCCCCATAGAACAAAAGTTGACCTATTCTGTGCGAGAAATAAATATTCCAAACCTAGTCTGGGACAGTTGTGGGATGGGATAGGTCCCAAAGTAATACAACTATCATCAAAAAAGGTTTTTAATGTACGAGGCTGACACAACAGATCAGAAAATTTAGCTTAAAATGTTGATAAACTATTAGGCTATTTCTTAACATAATAAGCGCAGCAATGAGCACATGGCAGTTGACTATAAGCGGGAACACACCATTCTCAAAAGTGACCGCAAATGCATTTATGCATGTAATGCTTTTATCATAAAGGTGGATTTTTATGGTGAAAACTATCTTCTCCAAACTTGAAACTCACATGCTGCTTATATATGCCAGTTAGGCTCTAAACCTGTTGTAAAGCTGATTAATGTGCATCATTTTAGGAAGTCATTTGGCCACCTTAGTTGTGAAACAAACATTATCAAAACACATAGGCCTGTGGACTAGGCTACACCTTTTTCGCAAAAAAAAGGCATGTGTTTTTTTGCCTTACCGCACACCAGCTGGGCATCATTCACAAGTGAAAGGCTAATATTGTCACCCATCAGACTATCCTTGATTTAATATTGTCTTTACATATACTAAATAAAATATGTGTGAAATTAGTTTGGATTTAGAATGGACCATTATCATGCACCTATCGGAATAGGGGCAGGGGGAAAAAATACATGCCATCTATGCACTTAAATAGCGAATGGAGAGCGCTTTTTCTGTGGTTCATTTTCATGCCAGTAAAGAATTTGATTGCCATCATGACTTGTGACCGCCGGTGTGGCTGTAATCCGATCACCGTAACAGCCCTAGCTCCTCCATCTGTTAACTATGTCGCCCCCATATTCTTGCAACCCCCCCCGGTCTCCCTCTATCCCCTTCCCCTATTTGGTGTCGTATTAGTGCTGGGCGTCTTCCTGTGGCCACTGATGTCAGCGCATGACTTTGGGTTGTGGATGAAGCCAGTTCTGCAGAAGCTGGACTTCGGACTGGAAAGATTCCTTCAGAAAATCAGAGAGAATCATGGTAACTAACCACTCCAAGATCGCTCGCACACACACGCACACATGCACACACAATAATAACAGATCCACAGATGTTTTATTCTGTGTTTTCTGTTTCAGAAAAGAGACTCCTTCTGGCACAAGTTGACCGGGAGAGTATTGAAGCCGATCTGTCCTCCCTTTTCCCTAAGGTTGGTTCATCCTTTGCTGTAATCTAATTAGACATTTGTTGACAATCATTGAAATTCAATGCTCATGATCCATATCTGGGTTTCACAAGAGTGGGGTTAGTTAGTTGTAAAGGGAGGAAGAAGGAAGGAACCATTTTGGAAATGGGAAGGTTCTACCGGATCATGTCCATTAAGAACACAGATGTCAAAACACTTGGCTATGGGGTGCCCTGCTGAACAAGACCCAGATGATCTAGCCACTAAAAAACTCTGGTCCCTAGTTATGACCTCGCCACCTGAGTCTTGGCCCTAATTATGACCATGTGACCTGACAAGGAAAAGGGACTACAGTTTTTCCAGGCCAGGTTCAGAAGGACACACCGTAGCAAATGTTTTACAAAGGAAAAGTACATACAGTGCTCCACCAAACGTTTTGCAATTATGCTGCGGTACTTAGAGGTAATTTGTGGTTTAGAGTGGTACCCTGCGTCACCACTTCATTTCTCCAGACCAGCGCAAGGGGGAGTTAGAGCACTGATTATGCGTTTGGGTCCTACTGTGTCTCTAACTGACAGTGAATGGGCAACATAAACCTAAATAGAAACTGATAATTGTCCACAACTTAGGTATTACTTTCTAAAAGGTTTTTATTATTTTATTTTGTTAGGATTATTTTGCTCTTACTGTAGTAGTGTAGCCCACTCCCGACGGGTCACGTTGTACAGTGCCTGAGTGGCGCAAGCTGTGTTGCTACATATGCTGGTTCAATACCTGTGCTGGCCTTGACTGGGAGCCATGAGATGACTGTAGGTTTTTGGTTTCTCTCCCTCTAAAAACAGAAATAAATAATTCTAATTAACAAACTGGCTTTATTTACAAATTAGTAACAATGTCTCACCCCATGTTCAAGAATGGCCTTTTTCTCGCTCATTTTACGTTATTTGAAAATGAAATAATCTCCAAAATGTTATTTTTGAAACAAAGCTATTATTATGATTATTATTAATTTAGAATTATATAAAATGGGGCATTGCACTAATAATGGCACTGACTAGTGAAACGTTATCACTGTTCTTAGTGCCAGTTTGCAAGTTCAAGCATAAACAATGTAACTAATAATGGCATCTTTATGCTTTCATTAATAAAATAATGATAAAAATACTCTTTCAAAATGCCGATGTTTATTTAGTTATTGACCAATAACAAATTACTATGGGAATACATATCACTAAATTACAGAAATATTCATTAGAAGTTGTCTAATGAAGGTGCACAAATTGTTTCTTACTGGAAAATACTCTTTCAAACACACACTTTGTACAGCGCCGTTATGGCTATTAGCAGGTAGCTGGACAATAGACTTTCCTAGAAGGAGGGTAGGGGGAGAATTCTATCATCAAATGTATTTCTTCAGTTAGGTTGGCTCTATCACAACCGGGGGTGATTGGTTGCAATTTCAGTTTAATCCACCAGAAAATACAAAACTGTTATGGGAACCCAAGAGCGGGGAACCCAAGAGCGGACTCCGATGATGAAGCAGGGTAAAATGAACCAAAATGTTTATTGTCAACAGAGAGATATGGAGTGCAGAACCAGGGTTGCTCGGATGAGTTGCAGCAAAACCAGAAGTGGTGAGTGAGGTTGGAGTTTGCTGAGTTGAACTGGGTAAACAGGTCTTGAGGGTAATCCAAGGTAGTGGTGATGAGTGAAATCCAGAGCAAGGTGGTTGGGTGGTGAAATGTGGAGAGAGAGAGAGAGAGAGAGAGAGAGAGAGAGAGAGAGAGAGAGAGAGAGAGAGAGAGAGAGAGAGAGATATATATATATATATATATATATATATATATATATATATATATATATATATATATGCAGGTCAAGAAAACACCAGATGGACACCAGAGGGCATAGCAGGAGCAGATGTGACAAAAACAAATAATACAACAAAAAGTATTACATATAGAGGATTGGAGGATTCTAAATTAAAACCAAAAGCCACCTCATGGGTCTCTCGGTGGCAGCCGACACAGGTATCTGTAGCAACGCATTTTGCATACAGAAAGGTGTTGGTAAAAGTATATTGTCCTGCTAATAGCCCATAATGGGCTATTATAATACTGTACATGGTGTCCAGGTCAGGATAACCAAAACATTGCTTTATTAAAGACTGTCAGAAAGACTGTTGGTACTTATTTATTTTGATCCAAAGCCATGAATGAGTGAGTCACTCAGCTTTATGTAGGTGCCGCTATATGACTGTGCCATCAACTTGATAATATATAACGATAATATATAACGATATTTTGGTTATTTCATTTTCAAAAAAATGAAAGTGAGCAATTTTAATCTGAATAAAGGACAAAATAATATTTGTAAAGGCCAAAACATTTATTTCTGTTATTAGAAGGTAATTAACGCTGGGCTAATTGTGCGCCACCCTATGGGACTCCCAATCACGGTCAGATTTAGTACATAATTTTTTTATATACTGTAGGCCTACCGTAGGTGACATGAGTCTCACTAGTGTTGAGTAATGTGCTGTTAAAAGTGGTGTAGGTCTTATTTGTTTAAAGACCATATTGAAGTTAGAAGCAATAGGATTTGAAGCAACAGCCTACAACTATTTTAGCACCATTTCACGCTGCTCTGAGACAAGCATGGGGACTGGTCTTGATAAATCAATGAGATTTTTATTTTGACTGAATCTCTGTTTGGGTATTGGTTAGACTACAATTATGGTGTAGAAATGTTATGCTCTTAGTGTAACCTTTATTTAACTAGGCAAGTCAGTTAAGAACAAATTCTTATTTAAAAGGACAGCCTACTCCTTCCTCCCCATCGGGGAATTGAAAACCGCACGACACAGGGATTCTTTAGCTAAATAGCCAAATACTGTAGCCTACTCCCGACCATCACGTTGTACCAGAGGGTTTTAAATTTTTATTGGAATAGAAACACCATAACATTAATCAAATTTATTAAGCAAAATTTCTTAAAATCAGTCCCATATACTATGTTCTTACAAAGAAGGTTTTAAATTCTCTAGTACAGCCACTATTGAAGGCTATCAAATGCTTCTCAAAGATGCCGTCTGGTGGTCAAACTAGCACTAACTAGCTTTAATGTTTACAATGGCTGACACTTAAATAATGTGCCATAGAATTCTGCGGCGCCACGCAAGCTGTGCTGCAGTACGCTGCAACTTTTAAAGGACGAACCAATGTACTGTATGTGTTCTTATTTGACTGTTCAGGAAGTAACTTTCTGTTTCCAAAAACAAATGTCCTACCGAATATTACCCAGAAAAAAATAGGGTCCTAATAATGTTACTGTTACTTGCAACAGTTGGACTCCACAGTTTGTAAGGAGATGTCTATATCGGATACAGAGGCCTCTGATGTGACGTGGACAGACAACGGAACATTTAACCTGTCTGAGGGACATACGCCCCAGACTGAGAACTCAGATGGTGAGTGTTACTGTGTGTGTGTGTATTCCAGTGTGAGTACATATGCAATATTCCAAACATTTAGAATCAAGTACCGTGCCAAGTATTTTCAATTGTGTGATCGTTTTTGTCAACTCACAATGTCACCCTATAATACAAATTAACTGTAATTCACATGGCAGTTGTTTTTATTTTCCTGCAGACCTCGACAGAGAAGAACTATTCATAGGGGGCCTCCCGGAATTCCCCTCCTTGGACAACGGCACCAATGGGGAGGACGATGACGACCTGAGCATCGGCCTACCCACCCCCCCTCCCCAACCCCAGCCCCAACACAGTAGAGCCAAGGAGGGGTCCGAGCCGCCCCTCCAGGGGGACCCTTCCACCCAGGCCCTGGAGTTCATCCACAAGATGGCAGGCGATGTCATTGCCGCCGCTGCCACCGCCGTCATTCAGGAGAGGCTGGAGGCCGCCATCGGCACCACCATACCCACAGACCCCCACCCCTACTCTAGATCCCTGCTGTTCCCCAACCCCACGACACTGCTGCCCCTGGACCTGGCAGAGGAGTCGTCATCGGACAGCGATGTGGAGGAATTTGAGCTGCTGGACCAGTCCGAGCTGGAGCAACTGGAAGGGGAGCTGGGCCTTGGAGCGAGCGCGGCAGTGGCGGCCAAAGAGCCCAAAAAATCATTGTCTTCTTCCAGTGGCTTCTTTTCCAAACTCCTGGGCCGCCATTGATTAGAGCAGGGGGTCAGGAGGATGTGGTGCAGGTCTAGTAGGGGGTTAGAGGGTAGAGGGCACGTGGAGACTGAGAGAGGGGACCTGTTTGGGGGGTGGTGGGTGGGGAGGTTAGGGGTTCAGAGACTGTGGGGGTTTGGAGAAACAATATGGTGTTGCATTCGTCTTTTTCCAGTTGTACTAATAATGAATACTCCTGCATTACATGATCGATATGTTCGAGAGCGAGAGGAAGGGAGTGTTCAGCAAGCATGATGCTATATGGAGATTGGAGACGTGGAGTTGTCAGGGGGCTGTGTCAGTGTTGGTGTGGTGAGATTGTGACTTTTATTTAACGATTTTCACATCATCAACCTGTAGTAAAGTTATGGGTAGGAATGGAATGGAATGTGGTGGTGTTTCTGATTTGCTGCCAAAAGGACTATTGGTCAATTTCTTCAACAAATGATCAGGTCTATATAATTATCAAACATACATTAGTAATGGAAAGTAAACACAGACTCTTTGTTTAAGTATTAAAATACTCCTTTTACTAATAAGATTGTAGGCAGAAGTTGGTACAGAGTACAGTATATGATTGTTCCCCAAGTTCTGCAAAATGTCTAAGACATCCTGTAACTCATATAGCCTCCCCAATCCCCCTTACGTAACTTTCCCTAGCAACAACATTTTAATAAATCTAACCTCCCCCTGACAGCAGGAACCATCTTATCAGCAAATAAAAACTCAGAAGTGGGTTTGACCAAAACTTGATCTTTCATCACAAGTATAAGGTCATGACAAGGTGAACGAGTCTAAGCATCTTCTAACAGGTGGCTGGTTTCATCAGGTCTGTGGAAGCCTTGTGTTCTCGGAAAACCAGATAACCACGGTGGGATCCAGACAGGAGGAGTCTGAATGTAGACGCCTTCTGATAGTGTCTGAAGGTCACAACACTCAAAACAGGTTTTAACACACACAGAGGTCTCCTGAAGAGGAGACCTTACAGTTTATCATAACACAATTGATTAACCCTTTAAAAGGTATGAGGCCTTGGTTTAACCTTCTTCAGTTTCAAGATTCATACACTGGCCGATTGGGCCCATTCAACTCCATCACCCATTAATCTACAGTACACCTTAATTCGACCAGACCTACGACAACGATGACAATCATCTGTGCTAACAATGGAACCAATTGTTCAAACCAATACTGTTTGTGCGTATTTGTTCGTACTGAAGCACAAGTAAGGTAACAAATACTGTAGTTAACTGGAACATGCACCGATGGGATGGCAGATAATATACATTATATTTTCTATAATTTTTTTTGTTTTTCTAATTTTGTATATTGTTCACGAAGCCGTAATATAGGTGAGGGACTTCACCTTTTACGACATGCAATAGGTCTCACGATATTATGCATGGTAATCTTTCGACTTTTAACGGATGTTCAGTAACACTTTTCTTAAAGAGATATTCCTTTCAAATCTAACATACAACCTTATATTTTTAGTGGAACATCCCTTCATTGTCTGGGATGCTGACATATGACTGACACAAGAATGATGTCATTTCTCTTTAAAAATTTTGTGACATCAATGTTTCCTTGTCTGGTAACTTGGTCAGGACAAAGTAATTGAACTGAAATAGCACTTGATTCATTCTGCTTGTGAATGTTTCGCCAGCTGTCACAAACTATGAAGTCAGTGTCTATGAAGTGTTATGACAGAATCCATGTCAGTCAGGTGGCAGTATTATAAAGGAGTTATAGCTCTCTACACTTCAAGCAAAGTGTTGCTTCACATTTTATTTGTACTTGTACCTTATTATTTAACAATGCAACTAGGCACTTGGGACATAATCACTTAGTAGTGACAGCTTTAAACTCCATACAAACAGAATGTAAGATCTCTTTCATTGGACATGAAAAATTCACCAAAACAGCTTGCACAGTACATTATTGAGGTTGTCTGTCGATCGCAAAGAGAAGGGGTAACTTAGAAAATTCACCCAAAAATGTTTAGGTGGGGATATGCAGCTGCAAGTTGCCATAGTTACTGTGTAATTTATTAGTGTTCGCCTTCTTGAGTAAAGTTGAAAGGCTAACTGAGCTCAATACGGACCACGCCCACAAATTGGGGAAAACAAACAGTCTTTCATTGACCCCCATTGTAAAAGAGCCAACTTTGTCATATATTTTTTGTTATGCCGAAAAGATGTAACCAGGTCAAAAATCCCGACCTACGGTTCGCAATGCTCCCATGTAGGAAAATAGAGACTGCAAGGGCCCTTTGGCTTCAGGCTATTCGGCGTGGGAAATGTGGGGACCCGGTGTCAAAGTAGGCTACACGTAGCTTTTTGTGTGGAAAACATTTAATGACAGATTAGACATTTAACTTGTTTAGTAAAGTCAGTTTGTAACTCCACAAACTACTTGTAGCTGTATAGTCCACTTGTTTGTGTTATTGGTATTGGCTAGCTTAATGTTTCGGTCGATAGCTAACTAGCGCTCACTCTCACGTGGCTGCTAGCACCATAATGAAAAGGGGCATGAAGGAATCCCTACAATATGCTCTTCTAAGTAGTGAGAATGCTCAGGAGCAGGAAATGTTAAAAACTAATCTTTAGACATGTGCTTTTCTTAAATGTAGTTTTGTAATTGACTAAAACAAGCAGACAGCAAGAGAAAGGTCAAGTTTTTGCTGTGAGGCAATTGGTAACCTAGGTAACCACAGGTTGTTTTGTCAACAGGCAGGCAGGGCTGCTGCATTCTATCTAATACCGACTGGGACTATCCAAACAAATGAACGTTATCAGACCAAGCTTCTGTTTCCGATGATTGACAAGGGTAGGAGGTACATCCTGGGGGAAAATATATTTCAAATTGCGCAACACTTAATTGATTTTTGAATATGCCAATAATAAACCCCTGTGCTAAAAACAAGATTGACAACTTGTAATAACCATTAAAAACTAATCGGAGAGATTCTCCATCATATAGCCTGCCTTTTTCTAAATATATGCTATGACTGTCAAGACAAATATATGCATTTTACACCACGGAATATGAACATATAGCATATAATCAGGAGTTTAAACAGGCCATTTATTGATTAACAATAGCCATGATTTATTATGCATTCTGTTCGCTATCATGTCAAATCATGGCAGTATGTGATTGCCTTACAGTGACAAATCCACTGAACTGTCTTCTTTAAACTACTCAATAGTTTCTTCACATTAGAAAGATAATCTTACACACTTGTGTGAGTTGTTAGTTATTTGTCTGAAGTGAAACATAAGCAAAATGTATGTAAATGAATATTATTAAAGTGTGAAAATGTAACACCTTGTGATTTCTGTGTGTGTGAATTCTACTCAGAACAAGCCACACATTTCTATAAACTTGTATTTGTGTTATTTGTCAAATGCACAAGTACAGTGAAATGCTTAACATTCCCAACAATGCAGTATTCAATATCAAAATACTATAACAAAATATATATATACAGTACCAGTCAAAAGTTTGGACATACCTACTCATTCCAGGGTTCTTCTTTATTTTTACTATTTTCTACATTGTACAATAATAGTGAAGACATCAAAACTATGAAATAACACACATGGAATCATGTAGTAACCAAAAAAAGTGTTAAATTAAAATATATTATATATTTGAGATTCTTCAAAGTAGCCACCCTTTGCCTTAATGACAGCTTTGCACACTCTTGGCATTCTCTCAACCAGCTTCATGAGGTAGTCACCTGGAATGTATTTCAATTAACAGGTGTGCCTTGTTAAGTTGTGGAATTTCTTTCCTTCTTAATGTGTTTGAGCCAATCAGTTCTGTTGTGACAAGGTAGGGGTGGTATACAGAATATAGCCCTATTTGGTAAAAGACCAAGTCCATATTATGGCAAGAACAGCTCAAATAAGCAAAGAGAAACGACAGTCCATTATTATTTTAAGACAGTAAGGTCAGTCAATTTGGAAAATGTTAAGAACTTTGCAAGTTTCTTCAAGTGCAGTCGCAAAAACCATCAAGCGCTATGATGAAACTGGCTCTCATGAGGACCGCCACAGGAAAGACCCAGAGTTACCTCTGCTGCAGAGGATAAGTTAATTAGAGTTAACTGCACCTCAGATTGCAGCCCAAATAAATGCTTCAAGTAACAGACACATCTCAATATCAACTGTTCAGAGGAGACTGCGTGAATCAGGCCTTCATGGTCGAATTGCTGCAAAGAAACCACTACTAAAGGACAACATTAAGAAGAAGAGAGAGACATGCTTGGGCCAAGAAACACGAGCAATGGATATTAAACTGGTGGAAATCAAATTATTTTTGGTTCCAACCGCATCTTTGTGAGATGCAGAGTAGGTGAACGGATGATCTCTGCATGTGTGGTTCTACACCTGTTGTATTCGGCGCATTTTCTGAATTAGTAATAATAATTTCAAAAAACAAAATGTCTTCACACCCCTTGTTGATTTTCACTTTGAAAATGTGGACTAGGTTGTGTAGATCTGTGTGGGGAAAATCTAATTCAATCTCTTTTTAGATTTCATTTTAAGGCATCAAAATGTGAAGACTATTCGGGGGGAGGGGGGAGCAACTTGGAGACACAAACAAGAGTAATGAACAATAAGAGGATATCCAGGAAAACATAGCTAAAATGCTCTCAATGAAGACCAAAACAAACAAACTGCTACAATCTGTTATTACAAAAGTAGATTCACTCGAAAATATAGTAGAGGCTATTGTGTCA
This sequence comes from Hucho hucho, assembly GCA_003317085.1. Lineage (NCBI taxonomy): Eukaryota > Metazoa > Chordata > Actinopteri > Salmoniformes > Salmonidae > Hucho > Hucho hucho. The sequence goes on from QNTS01000224.1 coordinate 713,182, forward strand.
GAACAGTCACGCACAAATTGTGTCAGATACGCACAAATCAGGTGTGCGCATGAACAAATAAGACAACAAAATGTGCCTTTTGGAAACAAAGCTGAAAACTTTAGAAGATGAATTGGACCAGTAAGAAAACAGAATGAGACGAAACAACATGAGAATATTGTCCTTACTGGAAGATGAGGAAACAGGAGACCTTTCCAGCTACATGGCCAAACTAATATCAGAGGAACTTGACATGAACATCTGGAACGATGCCATAGGATCGGCTTGAAACAGAAGAACGCTAAATACTGTACCCACGCATGGTACTCTTCAAACTGTGGAATTATCAGACAAAAAAAACATTCTGAGGGCACAGGGGGGAAAGGAGATCAAAATCCACAGCCGGTCCATTCGAGTCGTACAGGACCTGTCTGCTAGGCCAAGAGAGAGACACAAGGAAAACATTCCAATCAGATAGTCACTGGAGGAAAAGGGGATCAAGTCTCAGCTGCGCTTCCCAGCAGTGTTGTGGGTATGGAAGGGAATGCAAAGCATAGAATTCACAAGCACTGATGAAGCCGCAATCAAGCTACAATAAACCTTTACAGTTGATGGATACCTTGAGAAAAGGATGAAGTAGGAAGAAATGTTGAGCGCAGGAGGCTATATACAGTACAGGGATGCCTAAGACCAGCTTAACGTAAATTGAGACAATATCCTTTCCCCCTTCCCCAAAAACAATCTATACTCTACTTTCCCCAAGTAACTGGTCATCTCTATGAAGTAACAGTAGAAGTAGCCGGTGCCAATGGGCTACATAGACACTGAAAAGACAATTCAAAGGGGGAAATATAGAATGTATGTCAATAACTGTTCTGTGGATGTGTGTGTTTGTGGGCAAGGTTGTGGGCGTGTAGGTATGTGTGTATGTTTTTGTATATGAATGGGAGTGTTACGGAAGAGTGAGGGATGGTGAATATGAATATGTGTGGGAGGGTGAGAAAGAATGGGTGTGTGGATGCATAGGGAATATGTTGGGCGAGAATGAATGAGAATGGATGATTAAGTCGATGGAGGGATCGAGAGGTAGGAAGGGTGGGAAAAGATGGGAGGTTGGGATAAGCTTAGCTTGGGTAGGCAAGAATGAGAGGTTGGGAAAAGCTAGGCTTAGGTGGGGTAAAGGGGGGAGAAAACTGTGAGGAGGAGGTAGAGAGGCAAACCTGTAAAATGAATAAGAGTTCTGGACAGATTAGGAGAGGATGTCGAGTCATTATTATTCCTTTGTCATTATAACTAAGATTCAATGATGGTTATTGGTCAGAGTGGAGAGGGGCTCTATCTGAGGAATTGGGACGGGGTGACTGGGAGGGCATCAGACACTTCTTTAAAGTATGTGTGGGGTCATAGCCGTGGGAAGTATGGGTGCAGAGGGTTCTGTAGCACACCCGGAAAAATCTGAATCCAAAAAGAAATATTAATAAATAAAATACAAAATAAATCACAAAAGTAGTGCACTGGGCCTGTATTAGCTGACCAATCAATATATCCATCTGCAGCACGAGCGTGGGAAAAAATATTTGTCTAGCCCCGCACCCCACCTGTGGACAGAAATTTTACAGCACCCCCACCCCAAAACTACTCCCTGCGGTTATGTGTGGGGCCTCCACTCATCTCACTTCAGTCTCTCGGTTGACCCACTTTCCCCAAGTAAACCCCCACCAGCCATTATACTTTAATTGAATTTATAAGGTATTACAAACTGACCACAGTACTTAAGTGTCAGTCTCTCTCCAATGACATTATTCAGAGACTTGTTGGTGCATTAGGAGAAGAGTTTTAGAGCTTAAAAGCCCTAAAAAGGCATAGCTCATCAAAGTACAAAGAAGTAATTTGCTTAATTTTTTTTGTGTTCTCTGTTCAATATCTGCTCAGCCCACATTCTCACACGCTCTATACATGTATATGTAATGTATACAATAACTATGTATTCATACTATGATTCTCCCATTCCATGGAATGCCCACTGCCCTCATATGACATATGTGCTAAAATTGTATATCTGGCTCTTCAATGATAAATGGAACAGACAAGGTTGATTTTATACAAGTAAAGGCCAACAAAACCTAATATATTACATGGAATGTGCACAGGCTCCATGATGGGGGGAAAAAAGCATATGGTTCATTAACACTTCAAGAGATTGACAGGAAATGTGGTTTTCCTGCAAGTTACATAAAAAAAGGAGAAATGTAATATTTAAAGAGGAGCTTCTGGGTTGGAGAGGTCTATGCTGCCACCTACTGTAGTAATAGTAGAGGTGTAGGTATCCTGATAAATAATAATACACCCTTTTCCCTTATATCCCAGCACACGGACCAAGAAGGCCATTTTCTAATGTTGATTTGTACCCTACATGATGAAAAATACACATTGCTTTCATTGTATATCCCACCAGGGGCAAATCTGGTGTTTTAGACACAATTCAAGCTATAGTAGATTAAATTCAGACAGGAACTATTATTTTAGTAGGCAACCTAAATTAAACATTCGATAAGATTGACAGACATAGCAATAAAAAGGACAAATTCAAGGAGCCTCCAAAGAGGCTGAAAAATGTAATCTCTACAAAAAATGTACAGGACACCTAGAGATTACTATTCCCAACTACAAATGACTACTCCTTTTTTCTCAAAGTAAGAAAACCTATTCAAGAACTGACTACCTTTTTATTAAAAAAAATGCACTCAACAATTTACTGGGTTAAAAAACTCCATGACCTAGTGATATTGGATTATTATTAATTACACCAACAGAAAATTCACTTAGCGCCAGAATATGGAGAATGAACAGAGCGCATCTTCTAGACCCGAAATGTAGTAATTATATAAACAGAAAAATAAAAACCATTACAAATGTAGACATAGACAGAGGAGAAAAGCTGACCCCCGATATAATTTGGAATGCTTTTAAGGCGTACATTAGGGAAATGATAATCTCATACAAGGCAAAAGTTAAATCTGAGATAGAAATTAAAATTAAAGAAAAATAAATCACTTTCTTAGAAAAAGCCCATTAAAATCTTTACAAGGTACAGAAGAGAATAAAATGTCAGAACTTAAGCAGGAATATGACATTTTACTTATGAAGAGAGCCAACAACTACAGGTTAAACTCAAAGCATACTACTTAATGGCAAATAAACCTGGTAAACATCTCACAGACCTCACAAACCTAATACATGCCAAACCACTTATAATTTTAAAAGATAAAGATACAAATGTGTTAATTAGAAACAACAGCGTGATTAATTACAATTTTAAAAGCTTCTACGAAAATCTATATAAATTAGAGTTAAATAACAGTTGGACTGATCCTACAGCCTTCTGAGACTCAACAACCCCGAAGCAATTATAAGCAGATGAAAAATGAAAAAAAAAAAAAAAAAAAACAGGGATCACCCAAAAATAAATATTAAACACTGTTAAAGCTTTTGCGTTGAGAAAAGCAACAGGAATGGACAGCTTTCCCATAGAAATCTAATTAACATTTTGGGACAAAGTAGCACACCTATTTACACAAATGACAACACACGTCACTCCATTCAGTGCTTCCTAGTTCCATGTATAAAGCAGTTATTTCAGTTATATTAAAACCAGGAAAATCTGGAGAGTCCCCTGTCAATTACAAACCCATAAGTTGAATAAATTGTAACAATACAATGATAGCAAAGTTCATAAGCAGTAGAATGGCAAAAGGCTTACCAGACTTGATACATATTAATAAAACAAGGTTTATAAAAAAATAGACACTTACAAATACAAGAACATGTTTCAGTTTAATACGCTAAAAAACAAGATATAGATTCATCAATAATGGCTGTTGATGCCGAAAAGGCTTTTGACCGTCTTGAATGGCCTTTTCTATTCAAAACTTTGGAAGCTTTCAACTTTCCAGCTGAAATAATACATTGAAATAAAATATTATTTAAAGCAAAAATATACACAAATAATACATTATCTGATTACTTTAGAAAGGGGTACAAGACAGGGATGTCCTCTCTCCCGCCTCCTTTTTGCAGTGGCAATTGAACCGCTTGCAGAAAGAATTAGACAGGACCCAAATGTAACAGGTATCACTATTAGTGAACGTGAATATGAACTAAACTTATTTGCAGATGATCTCCTGATATACCTGACCAACAATGAAAACTCAATGCCCCTCTTGCTAAAAATATTTTAAGAACACTTGTGTAAATTAACGTGGAAAAAAACAAAATAATGCAAGCAATCCTTAAAGTGGACCACAAAAAATATGAAATACTTAGGATGCTTAATAAGTGACAATAAACAACAAATATATAAAGATAACTATCCTATTACTCAACAATATGAAAGCATAAATCTTGTAGTTAGAATAAACCTCAGAATGGCATGGTTCCCAAAGTTTTTATATTTACTCTCGGTAATACCGATGACAATATTTAAAAAAGTATACTCAGTCATTGTCACGACTTCCACCGACGGTGGCTCCTCTGCCTGTTCGGGCGGCGTTCAGCGGTCGTCGTCACCGGCCTATTAGCTGCCACCGATCCTCCTTTTCTTTCTGTTGATTTTTCTTATTGTTTGCACCTGTTTTGTGTTTGTATTTTCTAGGGCTATTTAAGCCGGTCAAGCTCCTTTCGTGCGGGCTTGTTTCTCTGTCTGTTTGGTGGACGTTCGGCTGTCATGTATTTTGGCATGTTCTCTCGTCCTGTTTGGGCTGCCTTTGTTTTGTGTGCGCCTGCTGTGTTTTGGGCGTTATATTTACGCGCCGCATTAAAAAGGAATATTTTTCCCTACACCCTGCTCTCTGCGCCTGACTCCACACCCACCACTCCTAGCTGTCATGACAGAAGCCCGCACCCTAACACATGGAGACAGCAGGAGCAGCGACTCCCCCTCTCCCATCTATGGAGGAGCGTGTCCTCCACCACACCACCGTCCTCCACCGGATCGGGTCAGCAATGGACCAGATGATGGAGAGAATGGACCGATGGGAGAGGAGTGGTCTCCTTCCCTCGCCCCCCAAACCTTCCCCGCCTCAACAGACTCCTCCGGCGGCGTCCGGATCCAGCTCGCTCCGTCTCGCCCCCCCTAGGGAGTACGATGGGACGGCGGCTGGATGTAAGGGGTTCTTGCTCCAGTTGGANGGGGCGGCATCGAGGGGAACCGGAGGAGGAGGCTCCTCCTGCACCAGTTGTGGTCGGAGAGGACACACTGCCGATCGGTGCTGGAGGAGCTCCTCTGGGAATCGAGAGGGCAGGCAGAGCACTGCTCGGTCACCCCAGGTGAGTCGGCACCAGACTCACCCAGAGCTCCCTGTTGGTCACATGTTTGTATTAATCTCTTTCCCTGAGTTTTTTCCCTCTCTCCAGCATAAGGCGCTAGTCGATTCAGGCGCAGCTGGGAACTTTATTGATCGCGGACTCGCCTTGAGACTAGGTATTCCGCTAGTGTCGATAGAGCAACCCTTCCCCGTGCACTCCCTAGATAGCCGACCGTTAGGGTCAGGGCTGGTCAGGGAGGCCACGGTTCCGCTGGACATGGTAACGCAGGGGGGTCATGGGGAGTGGATTAGTCTATACCTCATTGATGCACCTGCGTTTCCAGTGGTGCTGGGGATTCCCTGGCTGGCTAAGCACAACCCTATGATTTCTTGGAAACAGGGGGCTCTCCAGGGGTGGTCAGAGGAGTGTTCAGGTAGGTGTGAAGGAGTTTCCATCGGTGCCACAACGGTGGAGAGTCCAGACCAGGTTTCTACTGTGCGCATTCCCTCTGAATATGCCGATTTGGCTATCGCCTTCTGTAAAACGAGGGCGACCAAATTACCACCTCATCGACGAGGGGATTGCGCGATAAACCTCCAGGTAAACGCAACACTTCCCAGGAGTCACGTGTACCCGTTGTCACAGGAGGAGACAGTGGCTATGGAGACCTATATCACTGAATCTCTGGGACAGGGGTACATTCGGCCCTCCATATCACCCGTCTCCTCGAGTTTCTTTTTAGTGAAGAAGAAGGAGGGAGGTCTGCGGCCGTGCATTGATTATAGAGGTCTAAATGCCATCACAGTGGGATTTAGTTACCCGCTACCTCTCATTGTTACGGCGGTTGAATCATTTCACGGGGCGCGTTTCTTCACAAAACTGGACCTCAGGAGCGCATATAATCTGGTGCGTATCCGGGAGGGAGATGAGTGGATGACAGCGTTTAGTACTACATCTGGCCATTATGAGTACCTCGTCATGCCGTATGGGTTCAAGAATGCTCCAGCCATCTTTCAATCTTTCGTGGACGAGATTCTCAGGGACCTGCACGGGCAGGGTGTGGTGGTGTATATAGATGATATATTGATCTATTCCGCCACACGCGCCGCGCATGTGTCTCTGGTGCGCAAAGTACTTGGGCAACTGCTGGAACATGACCTGTACGTCAAGGCGGAGAAATGTGTGTTTTCCAAACAACACGTTTCCTTCCTGGGGTATCGCATTTCCACCTCTGGGGTGGTGATGGAGTGTGACCGCATTAGAGCCGTGCGTAATTGGCCGACTCCAACCACGGTACAGGAGGTGCAGCGGTTTTTAGGGTTTGCCAATTACTACCGGAGGTTTATCCGGGGTTTTGGCCAGGTGGCTGCTCCAATTACCTCACTGCTGAAGTGGGGGCCGGCTCGTTTGCGGTGGTCGGCGGAGGCGGACAGAGCTTTCAGTCGTTTGAAGGAGCTGTTCACTAACGCTCCCTTGATGGCTCATCCGGACCCCTCTTTGGCGTTCATAGTGGAGGTGGACGCGTCTGAGGCTGGTGTTGGAGCCGTGCTATCACAGCGCTCGGGCACGCCACCGAAACTCCGTCCCTGCGCTTTCTTTTCAAGGAAGCTCGGTCCGGCGGAGCGTAACTATGACATGGGGGACCGGGAGTTGTTAGCTGTGGTCAGAGCTCTGAAGGTGTGGAGACATTGGCTTGAGGGGGCTAAGCACCCTTTTCTCATCTGGACTGACCACCGTAATCTGGAGTATATCCGGGCAGCGAGGAGACTGAATCCGCGGCAGGCTAGGTGGGCCATGTTTTTTTACCCGCTTTCAGTTCAAGATCTCCCCTATAGGCCAGGTTCCCAGAATACTAAGGCCGACGCGCTGTCCCGTCTCTATGACACCGAGGAGCGGTCCATCGAGCCTACTCCCATCCTTCCTGCGTCATGTCTGGTAGCACCGGTGGTATGGGAGGTGGACGCGGACATCGAGCGGGCACTGCGGTTGGAACCTGCGCCTCCTCAGTGTCCTGCAGGTCGCCAGTACGTGCCGCTTGGTGTTCGTGACGAATTGATTCGGTGGGCTCATACGCTACCCTCTTCGGGTCATCCGGGAATTGAGAGGACAGTGCGGGGTCAGGGGGAAATACTGGTGGTCCACGTTAGCTAAGGACGTGAGGTTTTATGTCTCCTCTTGTTCGGTGTGCGCTCAGAGTAAGGCTCCTAGACACCTGCCTAGAGGGAAGTTAAAGCCCCTCCCCGTTCCACAACGGCCGTGGTCTCACCTGTCGGTGGATTTCCTCACTGATCTTCCTCCGTCCCAGGGGATGTGGTGCTAGGACCAGCAACACCTAGCCAAGAGATTCAGGACAGCAGAATAGGGCAACGGGCCAGAGGGATGCCGGGATGTCTGACGCCTCCGGGACAAATGGGTGCAGAAGGCCGTGATGCCCCACGCTGAGGACATCGTTTCTGATCGGGGCCCCCAGTTCACGTCCCGAGTGTGGAGGGCGTTTATGGAGCGTCTGGGGGTCTTGATCACCCTGACCTCAGGTTTTCACCCTGAGAGTAATGGACAGGTGGAGAGAGTGAACCAGGAGGTGGATAGGTTTCTGCGGTCGTATTGCCAGGACCGGCCCGGTGAGTGGGCGAGGTACGTCCCATGGGCGGAGGTGGCGCAGAACTCACTCCGTCACTCCTCCACAACCATGTCACCGTTCCAGTGCGTGTTGGGCTACCAGCCGGTCCTGGCACCATTTCATCAGAGCCAGACTGAAGCTCCTGCGGTGGAGGAGTGGGTGCAGCGCTCAAAGGAGACCTGGAGAACCGTCCAGAAATCACTAAAACAGGCTGGTGGGCGGCAGAAGAGGAGCGCTGACCGTCACCGCAGTGAGGCCCCCGTGTTCGCACCGGGGGACCGGGTCTGGCTCTCGACCCTGAACCTGCCCCTCCGCTTGCCCTGCCGGAAGCTGGGGCCGCAGTGTGTGGGGCCATTTAAAGTCCTGAGGAGGATAAACGAGGTGTGTTATAGGCTACAGCTTCCATCTTACTACCGTATTAACCCCTCGTTTCATGTGTCTCTCCTCAGGCCGGTGGTAGCTGGTCCCCTGCAGGAAGGTGAGGTGCCGGAGGCCCCCCCCCCCCTTTGGACATCGAGGGGTCCCCGGCGTACACAGTCCACTCCATTCTGGACTCTAGGCGCCGGGTGAGGGGCCTGCAGTACCTCGTGGACTGGGAGGGGTACGGTCCGGAGGAGAGGTGCTGGGTACCAGTGGCGAATATCTTGGATCCGTCTCTACTGGTGGAGTTTCACCGCCTTCACCCGGATCGCCCTGCGCCTCGCCCTCCGGGTCGTCCTCGAGGCCGCTGTCGGCGCGCTGCGGGAGCCGCGCGTCAGGATGGGGGTACTGTCACGACTTCCACCGACGGTGGCTCCTCTGCCTGTTTGGGCGGCGTTCGGCGGTCGTCGTCACCAGCCTATTAGCTGCCACCGATCCTCCTTTTCTTTCTGTTGATTTTTCTTATTGTTTGCACCTGTTTTGTGTTTGTATTTTCTAGGGCTATTTAAGCCGGTCAAGCCCGCCTCCTTTCGTGCGGGCTTGTTTCTCTGTCTGTTTGGTGGACGTTTGGCTGTCGTGTATTTTGGCATGTTCTCTCGTCCTGTTTGGGCCGCCTTTGTTTTGTGTGCGCCTGCTGTGTTTTGGGCGTTATATTTACGCGCAGCATTAAAAAGGAATATTTTTCCCTACACCCTCCTCTCTGCGCCTGACTCCACACCCACCACTCCTAGCTGTCGTGACAGTCATAACAGACTTTACATGGGCAAATAACACTCTTAGAATAAAAAGTAAGGTTTTACATCTTCCTAAGTCTGAGGGTGGTTTTAACCTTCCAGACTTGGAATTGTATCAACTTGCCGCCCAAGGCTTTTACTTGCGACATCTAGTTAAATGCACTAAAGAGGAACAATGGGTACATTTTAAAGATGTGCATGCGCATCCCCAGAATATTTTCATCTGTCTATTTTCAGAAGATAAAGCTAAGAACATTAACAACTTCATAGTTAAGAACACTATAACAATATGGAAGAAAATTTTACTACAAAATTCTACAAGAACCAAAAAATTGGTCTACATGGAAAACTAAAGGCATAAAAACCATAAATGACAATGTAATAGGAAATAGATTTATTTACATGACAGAATTAAAAAGCAATTTTGGACTGTCCAATGTAGATATTTTCAAATATATGCAACTTCAAGTTTAATATCACGAAATGTCTTGGACAATCTTGAGGGAATCCTATTTTAGTCGGAAAAGGATATTCACATGATAAGTAAGATATAGAAAACCTTGTAGATAGCCCATCCAACTGAAAATCTCCTAGAAAAAAATATAAAATATTGGAACCAAGAATTAAAAATAACTGATATTGGGAATGTTGAAACATAACTAAGTTAGCAAAAATGTACACTTAATCCAGTATAAACTAATTTATTTAATTTATTATACAAGAGACAAAATTCACTAATTCCACAGCACAACAAAATCTCCAAATATGTGGCAAATATGTGGCCCAAACGCATATTAATGTAATTTCATATTTTAGTCATTGCAAGACCACACTCATAAATAGAAAACGTTACTACCTGTCTCAAATAAACTGGGGTTGAAAATACTCAGTTGGGGTTCTACTAACCAAATAGGTTCAGTTTTTCAGGGGAGCTGTGTCGAACAGCTCACTGGTTATTACTCTTTCTATATTGTGATGCTTACATTTATTCCTGCATGTTATATTAATCCCAAAACAATACATTTATTGACTATTTTTGTGTTGAATTTCAGCTGGAGAAACAAAACACCTTAACACATTTTTTTGCTTACCCTAGTGTGAAATAAAACCCCATTCCATACACGACTTTCATGCACTCTTGCCTTGGAGGTGCCAAATACTGATTATTAACAGGAGACTAGTTAAGAAGCCAACTGCTTCAAAGACTGCAACAATGATGGACTGTCATACCTGTACAAACAGAGAATATAAATGAGGCTCAGGTTCAAAAGCTATTGCCTATGCAGAGTTTAAATGAGGGAATGTCAACTGCTCAGAGAAGACCCTCAGACTGTCAACTTAATATGCAAAATGTATACATTTTCAAGGATAAAAAGCCTGCTTCTAATTTTCATCCTGATGTAGCCAAGAGTTTGTTTGAGGAAGTCAGAGTAGCGCAGCTCAATCAAATCTCAGACACCCACGATATTGGGATTGAATACTACCACTTAGAGACAGAAAGTTGTGGTGAGGAAATCGTAAGCTCTATGAAAACTGAATCTGATGAGCATGAGAATGTAAGTGGAGAGGTTTTACGTCAAAATAAGCGAGGATACACTGAAATGTGTTTTGTCAGATGAGGCCAATTTTGGAGGGTTCAAATCAAATCAAATTTTATTTGTCACATACACATGGTTAGCAGATGTTAATGCGAGTGTAGCGAAATGCTTGTGCTTCTAGTTCCGACCATGCAGTAGTATCTAACAAGTAATCTAACAAATTCACAACAACTACCTTATACACACAAGAGTAAAGGAATGAATACGAGTATGTACATATAAATATATGGATGAGAGATTTATCAGGCATACCAATTGACAACAGACTTGCATCACGCTTATAGGGAAAGACATTCAACAAGCACAGCATTTACACAAATGGCTGAGAGAAATTGATGACTTCAGTGCAGCTTTTGACATTATCGCTCATAGTCTGCTGCTGGAAAAACGTAAGTGTAATGGCTTGATACCCCTGCTATATTGTGGATAAAGAGTTACTTATCTAACAGAAAACAGAGGGTGTTCTTTAATGGAAGCCTCTCCAACATAATCCAGGTAGAATCAGGAATTCCCTAGGGCAGCTGTCTAGGCCCTTTAATTTTTTCAATCTTTACTAATGACATGTCACTTGAGTAAAGCCAGTGTGTCTATGTATGCAGATGACTCAAAACTATACATGTCTGCTACTACAGGGACTAAAATGACTGCAACACTTAACAAAGACATGCAGTTAGTTTCAGAATGGGTGGATAGGAATACATTTGTCCGAAATATTTCAAAAACTAAAAGCATTGTATTTGGGACGAATCATTCACTAAACCCAAGAACTCAACTAAATATTGTAATCAATAATGTGGAAATTGAGCAAGTTGTGGTGATTGAACTGCTTGGAGTAACCCTGGATTGTGGTCAAAACATATTGATACAACAGTAGCTAAGATGGGGAGAAGTCTGTCCATAATAAAGCACTATCAACCATGCAGGTCCTACAGGCCCTAGTTTTGTCGCACCTGGACTACTGTTCAGTCGTGTGGTAAGGTGCCACAAAGAGGGACTTAGGAAAATTGTAATTGGCTCAGAACAGGGCAGCACGGCTGGCCCTTGGATGTACACAGATAGCAAACATTAATAATATGCATGTCAATCTCTCCTGTCTCACTACTTGTATTTTTGAGAGGTATTGACATGTTGAATGCACTCTGTTTGAACTACTGGCACACAGCTCAGACACCCATGCATACCCCACAAGACATGCCGGTCTCTTCACAGTCCCCAAGTCCAGAACAGGCGGGAGGCGCGCAGTAAAAGTCCAGCAATACTCTGTATTATTAAGAGCCCCATAAAATGACACCATACATAGATTATACAGACCCTACTAAGTACTCCCCACCCCGCTTTTACATTGGCACAAAGAATACATTTCCCATATGGGATTTCCATATACAGTGATTTGCATTGTGGTCAATGGAATGGGTGGAGTAAAAGACCAGCAACACTCTGTATAATTCACTGCAATGACACCATATATGGATCCTACAGACCCTACTGAGTATTCCCTACAAAACTTTTACTGTGGCACTTACAATCGTTTTTGCTCTATAAGCCAATATACATTATATTCCAGGGGCACCTGAGTGGCACAGAGGTCTAAGGCACTGCATCTCAGTCCTAGAGGTGTCACTACAGACCCTGGTTTGATTCCAGGCTGTATCACAACCAGCTGTGATTGGAAGTCCCATAGGGTGGCAGATAATTGGCCCAGCGTCATCCGGGTTAGGGTTTGGCTGGGGTAGGCCGTCATTGTAAATAAGAATTTGTTCTTAATGGACTTGCCAAAATAAATAAAAATATATGTAATTTCATATACAGTCGGAAGTTTACATACACCTTAGCCAAATACATTTAAACTCAGTTTTTCACAATTCCTGACATTTAATCCTAGTAAAAATTCCCTGTCTTAGGTCAGTTAGGATCACCACTTTATTTAAAAAATTTGAAATATCAGAATAATAGTAGGTCAGTGGGTCAGAAGTTTACATACTCAGTTAGTATTTAGTAGCATTGCCTTTAAATTATTTAACTTCGGTCAAACATTTCAGGTAGCCTTCCTCAAGCTTCCCACAATAAGTTGGGTGAATTTTGGCCCATTCCTCCTGACAGAGCTGGTGTAACTGAATCAGGTTTGTAGGCCTCCTTGCTCGCACACGCTTTTTCAGTTCTACCCACAAATGTTCTATAGGATTGAGGTCAAGGCTTTGTGGCCACTCCAATACCTTGACTTTGTTGTCCTTAAGCCATTTTGCCACAACTTTGGAAGTATGCTTGGGGTCATTGTCCATTTGGAAGACCCATTTGTGACCAAGCTTTAACTTCCTGACTGATGTCTTGAGATGTTGCTTCAATATATCCACGTAATTTTCCTCTCTCATGATGCCATCTATTCTGTGAAGTGCACCAGTCCCTCCTGCAGCAAAGTACCCCCACAACATGATGCTGCCACCCCCGTCCTTCACGGTTGGGATGGTGTCCTTCGGCTTGCAAGCCTCCCCCTTTTTCCTCCAAACATAACGATGGTTATTACGGCCAAACAGTTCTATTTTTGTTTCATCAGACCAGAGGACATTTTTCCAAAAAGTACAATCTTTGTCCCCATGTGCAGTTGGCTTTTTTTATGGAGCAGTGGCTTATCTTTGCTGAGCGGCCTTTCAGGTTATGTCGATATAGGACTCGTTTAACTGTGGATGTAGATATAGATACTTTTGTACCTGTTTCCTCTAGGATCTTCACAAGGTCCTTTGCTGTTGTTCTGGGATTGAGTTGCACTTTTCGCCCCCAAGTACGAATGCACCTCCTTCCTGAGCAGTATGACGGCTGCGGGGTCCCATGGTGTTTATACTTGCGTACTATTGTTTGTACAGATTAATGTGGTACCTTCAGCCATTTGGAAATTGCTCCCAAGGATGAACCAGACTTGTGGAGGTCTACAATTTCTTTTCTGAGGTCTTGGCGGATTTATTTTGATTTTCCCATGATGTCAAGCAAAGAGGCACTGAGTTTGAAGGTACAGTGAGGGAAAAAAGTATTTGATCCCCTGATGATTTTGTACGTTTAAGTATAAGTATAAGTATTTGACCCCTCTGCAAAACATGACTTAGTACTTGGTGGCAAAACCATTGTTGGCAATCACAGAGGTCAGAGGTTTCTTGTAGTTGGCCACCAGGTTTGCACACATCTCAGGAGGGATTTTGTCCCACTCCTCTTTGCAGATCTTCTCCAAGTCATTAAGGTTTCGAGGTTGACGTTTGGCAACTCAAACCTTCAGCTCCCTCCACAGATTTTCTATGGGATTAAGGTCTGGAGACTGGCTAGGCCACTCCAGGACCTTAATGTGCTTCTTCTTGAACCACTCCTTTGTTGCCTTGGCCGTGTGTTTTGGGTCATTGTCATGCTGGAATACCCATCCACGACCCATTTTCAATGCCCTGGCTGAGGGAAGGAGGTTCTCACCCAAGATTTGACGGTGCATGGTCCTGTCCATCGTCCCTTTGATGCGGTGAAGTTGTCCTGTCCCTTTAGCAGAAAAACACACCCAAAGCATAATGTTTCCACCTCCATGTTTGACGGTGGGGATGGTGTTCTTGGGGTCATAGGCAGCATTCCTCCTCCTCCAAACACGGCGAGTTGAGTTGATGCCAAACAGCTCCATTTTGGTCTCATCTGACCACAACACTTTCACCCAGTTGTCCTCTGAATCATTCAGATGTTCATTGGCAAACTTCAGACGGGCATGTATATGTGCTTTCTTGAGCAGGGGGACCTTGTGGGCGCTGCAGGATTTCAGTCCTTCACGGCGTAGTGTGTTACCAATTGTTTTCTTGGTGACTATGATCCCAGCTGCCTTGAGATCATTGACAAGATCCTCCCGTGTAGTTCTGGGCTGATTCCTCACCGTTCTCATGATCATTGCAACTCCACGAGGTGAGATCTTGCATGGAGCCCCAGGCCGAGGGAGATTGACAGTTCTTTTGTGTTTCTTCCATTTGCGAATAATCGCACCAACTGTTGTCACCTTCTCACCAAGCTGCTTGGCGATGGTCTTGTAGCCCATTCCAGCCTTGTGTAGGTCTACAATCTTGTCCCTGACATCCTTGGAGAGCTCTTTGGTCTTGGCCAAGGTGGAGAGTTTGGAATCTGATTGATTGATTGCTTCTGTGGACAGGTGTCTTTTATACAGGTAACAAGGTGAGATTAGGGGCACTCCCTTTAAGAGTGTGCTCCTAATCTCAGCTCGTTACCTGTATAAAAAACACCTGGGAGCCAGACATCTTTCTGATTGAGAGGGGTTCAAATACTTATTTCCCTCATTAAAATGCAAATCAATTTATAACATTTATCACATGCGTTTTTCTGGATTTTTTTGTTGTTATTCTGTTCTCACTGTTCAAATAAACCTACCATTAAAATTATAGACTGATCATTTCTTTGTCAGTGGGCAAACGTACAAAATCAGCAGGGGATCAAATACTTTTTTCCCTCACTGTAGGCCTTGAAATACATCCACAGGTACACCCCCTGTTGACTCAAATGATGTCAATTAGCCAATCAGAAGCTTCTAAAGCCATGACATCATTTTCTGCCAAAACTATAGTTTGTTAACAAGACATTTGTGGAGTGGTTGAAAAACGAGTTTTAATGACTCCAACCTAAGTGTATGTAAACTTCCGACTTCAACTGTATAGTGATTTGCATTGGGGGCATTTATTTGACCTGGGAACATGTTGTAAAACCCAAATGTAATGCAAATGTCACCTAAATATGAACAGATATGAATCATTGTTAATGTTTAGACAATTATGTTTAATTTATCATGAAACGTTTCTACTATTACATGGATTACTTTTATTTTGAAAATGTCCGAAATTCCATGACCTGGAAATACTTTTTTCGTGTCGCTGACGAGACGCTGAAACCCACGTGTGGAGGAAGACAAGTTTGCAGTCATTGGCATAAACACGTCGTTGGCTGCCACATTTTCTGCAAGGAGGGCTTTTAATTGGTAAGTAAACTGTGATTTCCTTCGTCAAGTGTGTAAATTGTTTGTGATATCCTTTCTAGCTAGAAGTTAACTGAAGTTTCAGACATCTAGTTAATTAGTGGCCAAATAGCTAGCTACCTATTAGCCTAGCATTAGCACGTCTTTGCCCACGTATAAAGATGATTTCGCTAATGCTACCAAGCCAGTGCCTTGCTGGCTGCGCTTGCCCAGTCAAAATGTGTTTCAGGACGTGTTCAAAATGATATTGTCACCTGTAGCAAATCACATTTTAATTGTCACATGCTTCGTAAACGTGTGGAATAACAGTGCCATTTTTACGGGCCCTTCTCTACCAGTAACGTTAGCTAGCTAGTCAGCTAGAAAGGTAGAACTTAGACGTTACAGCGATTTGTTTTTCATGAGATATATCTGGATGACGAAAAGTCCTGTTCGTCCTACCATACAAAAACAACAAGCATTGTCATGCAGTGATAGCCGTGTGTACTCGTGAAGCATAGCTAGCTAGTAAACTACCAGTGCATGTAGCCAAGTCTAGCTAACGTTAAACCATAATGTGATAGTGGTTACATTTGGGACTAACTACTTACTTGTTTGTGCTCAGGTTGACTTTAGAATGAATGTTCCCATTAACCACGACGACGAACCGTATGTGGCAGCCTTTCCTGCCCCCACAAAAGTACATGGTAAGTGGAAAAATAGAGGTAACGTTAGTCTCGTATAGTCCAAAGTGTGTATGTAATATATATATATATATATTAGTTACTGTTGGTAAATGGTCATTTCAATAAATGATATAAAGCCATTGTTTCTTGGAAGAATAGTAATGATAGGGGAGCCACTGCCGACTAATCTTCTTGTTTATCTTTCTAGCCACCACCATGTCCTCGTACACCTGCATCAGCTGTCGTGTGGCCTTCGCAGATGGTGAGGTCCAGCGTGCCCACTACAAAACCGACTGGCACCGTTACAACCTGAAACGCAAAGTCGCTGACATGCCCCCTGTGACTGCAGAGAACTTCCAGGAGCGTGTGCTGGCGCAACGGGCCGCCACCGATCAACAGGTGACTGGCGCCACTGTCAGCGAGGGCTGCGCCACGTGCAACAAGAAGTTCTCCAGTTCCAATGCCTACCAGAACCACCTGCAGTCCCACAAGCACCAGCAGGCAGAGAAGCAGGCCTTGCTGGCAGCCCAGAGGAAAGTGGAGAGGATGAATGAGAAAAACCTGGAGAAGGGCCTCGGGGACGACGGCAAGGTGGACCACAATGCCAAGAACGAAGCTCTGCAGCAGGCCCTAAAGCCGCTGCAGCGGCCAAATCCGGAAAAGGCCCAGGCTTCAGGAGCGGAGGGGCCAGCAGCGGATAAGGCCAAGCCGGAGAAACCGCCCAGGCTGCAGTGGTTTGAGGGGCAAGCAAAGAAGATGGAGGGAGAGGAATTTGCCACAGCAGAAGAAGGTATAATGTCTGATATGTAGTCTGACTCAAGTAGGCTTGAATGAACTTGTAATGTGTAGGATCTGTCTGGATTGCATGAAGAGGTGGCCAAGAATGTGTCGACTTCTGTGAAGATGATTGTAATTGCCGTCCCTTTTTGTCAGTGTTGCTGTGGTTGTCTTGGGTCTTCTCTGTCTCCATTGTCACTCAGTCAGTTTCTTTATTGCAGAAGAGTGGGAGGACGTGGATGGCGACAATGACATGGATGATGATTACTTCGATGAAGATGCTGAAGAAACCATGGAGCACGAGGAAGGGGATGGTGCTGCTTCGGCCTCCCCCCTCCCCGCCGTTCTACCAGGGGCCATCCCCGCCACGGACTGTTTGTTCTGCCCCCACCACTCTCACACTCTCCTCAAAAACCTGGCTCACATGACCAAAGTGCACAGCTTCTTCCTGCCCGACCTGGAATTTCTAATCGACCTCAAGGGACTAATTTGCTACCTGGGTGAGTGGAAGTCAGTAACAGTGTCATCAGGTCCTCCATTGTTCTACCAAGAGTTGCTGAATATCTTTACACCATTAGCTTGCTCAATGGTTCATGCTCCTTGGTTGGAAGGCATTTATTTTTCTATAACCATGTGTCTTGACTAGGGAAAATAACCTGTAGCTAGGGTCAGGTTTTCAGATGTGAAATTGAATGTTTTTCTGACCATGTATTCTTTGTCTTCAAAGAGCACCTTGGTTGAACCCCCCTAGCAACAAAAACACTTTTTTTTTTTTTTACCTTTATTTAACTAGGCAAGTCAGTTAAGAACAAATTCTTGTTTACAATGACGGCCTACCGGGGAACAGTGGGTTAACTGCCTTGTTCAGGGGCAGAACGACAGATTTATTATCTTGTCAGCTCTGGGATTCGATCTTGCAACCTTCCGGTTACTAGTCCAACGCTCTAACCACTAGGCTACCTGCTGTCAAGTGGTCTCATGCTTTTTTTGCGAATCAGTCCTGCATGAACACATCAATAAACAGCAATTACATGTCCGGCTGTGATTGGGAGTCCCATAGGGCGGCGCACAATTGGCCCAGCGTTGTCCAGGTTTGGCCGTCATTGTAAATAAGATTTTGTTCTTAACGGACTTGCCTAGTTAAATAAAT
The DNA here is from genome assembly GCA_003317085.1 of Hucho hucho. NCBI lineage: Eukaryota > Metazoa > Chordata > Actinopteri > Salmoniformes > Salmonidae > Hucho > Hucho hucho. The sequence continues at coordinate 731,422 of QNTS01000224.1, forward strand.
TAAAGTTTATATACACATCAATTACACAATGCATGAAAAGCAAAAACAATTGTATGAAACAAATGCTTTCTTCAGTAAAAAGGCCCTCTAACATCTCCCCGAATTGCCCTAGAGGCATCAACTACACAAACTTTAAGGAGTTTGAGATCATTCCATATGACGTCCCAAAAAACTAAAATCAGATTTACCTAACTCTGTGGCGATTGAAGGGATCTCTAGAGTTAGCCATGTCTGGGTCTGGTAACTTATACGTCTGAAAGTAAACAATGAGGTAAGGAATGGTGGGCGTTTATGCCATACCTTACCTCATTGTTAAGCTTCAGGCATGGTTGTTTTATCTACCTTAGTTGAATGCACTGACTGTAAGTTGCTCTGGATAAGAATGTCTGCCAAATGTTTTTATTTACATTTAGGTCAATCTAAACCTGAATCATAGGAGTCTTGTCTTGCGTCATTTCTCTGCTATTGAAGTCTCACTCATAAATCTTAAACATACTCTGGTTCTTTGTGTTGCAGGAGAGAAAGTGGGCGCTGGTAAGGTGTGTCTGTGGTGTAACGAGAAAGGCCGCTCCTTTTACTCCACTGAGGCAGTACAGGGCCACATGACCGACAAAAGCCACTGCAAGCTCTTCACCGACGGAGACGCGTCGCTGGAGTTTGCCGACTTCTACGACTTCAGGTAGATGTCAAATACCAGGGCTCCTATAGTCTTCCCTTTTTCACACTACTGTGAAAAAGGGAAGACTGTACTGTGCCTGCCTGGTTCCAGCACTGTAGTTGCTGGAACTAGGCTGGAAAGGACAATATGAAGAAAGAGCCAGCACAGAATTCGAGTATGCACCGTAGTAGGAAAGGGGGTCTTCTGCCTCTCACATTTACCTTGATTGTAATTATATATTAGCAATTTCTCAAGTGGCCATTTTGTGAAATGCTGTTTGCAGGACAAGTTATCCTGACCAGAAAGAGGGAGAGGATGCTGAGATGGAGGATGAAGAGTTGCCGGACGGAAAGAACATAGACTACGATGATGATACGCTGGAGCTCACCCTTCCCTCAGGTGAAATCAAATTATTTTCACATGCTTCGTAAACATCAGGTGTGGACTAACAGTGAAATGCAGAATATATATATATTTTTTAAATGAACAAAGAATAATTATGTAATGATAGCTTGGCTTTATACAGTGCATTAGGAAAGTATTCAGACCCCTTGACCTTTCTCCACATTTTGTCACATTAAAGCCTTTTTCTAAAATTGATTAAATCCTCTTTTTCCTTCATCAATCTACACACAAGACCATGACAAAACAAAAACAGTTTTTTAATAAAATATCACAAGAATTCAGACCCTTGGTTGGTTGAAGCACCTTTAGCAGCAATTACAGCCTTGAGTCTTCTTGGGTGTGATGCTACAAGCACACCTGTATTTGTGGAGTTCCTCCCATTCTCAAGGTCTGTCAGGTTGGATAGGGAGGTCTCTCCAGAGGGACCTTATATAGACATGTGTGTGTGCTTTTCCAAATCATGTCCAATCAATTGAATTTACCACAGGTGGACTCCAATCAAGTTGTAGAAACATCTCAAGGATGATCAATGGAAACAGGATGCACCTGAGTTAAATTGAGTCTTATCGCAACAGGTCTGAATGCTTATGTAAATAAGGTATTTCAGATTTTTAAATGTCGAAACTTCTTTTTGCCATTGTGTTTTTTCTAGATTGAGATGTTTAATTTAATACATTTTAGAGTAAGGCTGTAATGTAACAAAATGTGGAAAGGTTAAGGGGTCTGAATGCGCTGTCTGTGTATATAATATTATACACAGTACCAGTCAAAAGTTTGGACACCTACTCATTCAAGGGTTTTTCCTTATTTTTACTATTTTCTACATTGTAGAATAATAGTGAAGACATCAAAACTATGAAGTAACACATTGAATCATGAAACCAAAAAAGTGTTACACAAATCAAACTATATTTTAGATCTTTCAAAGTAGCTACCCTTTGCATTGATGACAGCTTTGTACACTCTTGGCATTCTTTCAACCAGCTTCACCTGGAATACTTTTCCAACAGTATTTAAGGAGTTCCCACATATGCTGGGAACTTGTTGGCTGCTTTTCCTTCACGCTGCAGTCCAACTCATCCCGAACCATCTCAATTGGGTTGAGGTCGGGTTATTGTGGAGGCCAGGCCATCTGATGCAGCATTCATCACTCTCCTTGGTCAAATAGCCCTTACACAGCCTGGAGGTGTGTTTTGGGTCATTGTCCTGTTGAAAAACAAATGATAGTCCCACTAAGTGCAAAACAGATGGGATGGCGTATCACAGCAGAATGCTGTGGTAGCCATTTAAGTGTGCCTTGAATTTTACAGACAGTGTCACCAGCAAGCACCATCACACCACCACCACAGTTGTTGATGTGTCTGTTATTTGAACTCTGAAGCATTTTTTGGGGGCCTGCAATTTCTGAGACTGGTAACTAATGAACTTATCCTCTGCAGCAGAGGTAACTGGGTCTTCCTTTCCTGTGGCGGTCCTCATGAGAGCCAGTTTCATCATAGTGCTTGATGGTTTTTGCTACTGCACTTGAAGAAACTTTCACTTCTTGGCATTTTCTGGATTGACTGACCTTAATGCCTTCAAGTAATGATGGACTGTCGTTTCGCTTTGCTTATTTGAGCTGTTCTTGCCATAATATGGACTTGGGTCTTTACCAAATAGGGCTATATTCTGTATACCACACCTACCTTGTCACAATACAACTGATTGGCTCAATCACATTAAGAAGGAAAGAAATTCCACAAATTAACAAGGCACACCTGTTAATTGAAATGCATTCCAGGTGACTACCTCATGAAGCTGGTTGAGAGAATGCCAAGAGTGTACAAAGCTGTCAAGGCAAAGGGTGGCTACTTTGAACAATATTTTTGTTTACTACATGATTCCATATGTGATATTATAGTTTTGATGTCTTCACTATTCTGCAAACAAACTATTCAGACCCCTTGACTTTTTCCACATTTTGCTACTTTACAGCCTTATTCTAAAATGTAAATGTTTTTCCTCATCAAACTACACAATACCCCATAATTGCAAAGCAAAAAGGTCTTAGAAAGTTTTGGAAATGCATTAAATAAACTGAAATACCTTATCACATAAGTTTTAAGACTCAAATTGAGCTCAGGTGCATCCTGTTTCCATTGATCATCCTTGATGGAGAAACAACTGTGGTAAATTGGTCAATTGAATTCATTGTTGACAGTGCATGTCAGAGCAAAATCCAAGCCATGAGCTCCGAGACAGGATTGTGTCGAGGCACAGATCTCGGGATATCTGCAGCATTGAAGGACCCCAAGAACATAGTGGCCTCCATCATTCCTAAATGGAAGAAGTTTGGAACCACCAGAACCTTTGCTAGAGCTGGCCACCCGGCCAAACTGCGCTGTCGGGGGAGTAGGGCCTTGGTCAGGTAGGTGACTAAGAACCCGATGGTCACTCTGACAGAGCTCCACAGTTCCTCTGTGGAGATGGGAGTACCTTCCAGAAGGACAATCATCTCTACAGCACTCCACCAGTCAAGCATTTATGGTAGTGGCCAGACAGAAGCCACTCCTCAGTAAAAGGCACATGACACCTTGCTTGGAGTTTGCCAAAAGACACCTAAAGACTCTGACAATAAAAAACATTCTCTGGTCTGATAAAACCAAGATTGAACTCTTTGCCCTGAATGCCAAGCGTCATGTCTGAAGGAAACCTGGCACCATCCCTACGGTGAAGCATGGTGGTGGCAGCATTTTTTTTTTCTTCATCGTAATTTACTGGGAAACTAGTCAGGATTGAGGGAAAGCTGAGCGGAGCAAAGTACAGAGATCTTTGATAACCTGCTCCAGAGCGCTCAGGACCTCCCACTGGGAGACGAAAGTTCACCTTTCAACAGGACAACGACCCTAAGCACACAGCCAAGACAACCCAGGAGTGGCTTCAGGACAAGTCTCTGAATGTCCTTGAGTGGCCCAGCCAGAGCCCGGACTTAAACCCAATCGAACATCTCTGGAGACCTGAAAATAGCTGTGCAGTGACGTTCCCCATCAAACCTGACAGAGCTTGAGGATCTGCAGAGAAGAATGGGAGGAACTCCCAAGAATACTCGGCTGTAATCGCTGCCAAAGGGGATTCAACAAAGTACGAGTAAAGGGTCTGAATACTTATGTCTGTGATATTTCAGTAAAAAAAAAAAAAAATCTACACCCGTTTTTGCTTCATTATGGGGTATTGTGTGTAGCTTGAGGGGGATTTTATTCAATTTAGAATAATGCTGTAACATTGTGGAGAAGGTCAAGGGGTCTGACACCTTTCTGAATGCAGTGTGTGTAGGAGCTTCTGAATACCATTTTGTTGAGTTTGGAAATTTACCAGCGAATGTGAACGGGAGACATTATGCAAATGAACAGTTTTCATGCATGCTTGTCTGAAGGAGAAATAGTACTGGCTGTGGAGCAGCATGTGTACATGCTGAGTCTGGAGTCGCTAGGGCAACTGTCCTTCTCTGTGCTCTGTCAATTTATTAATTCAGACACTTTTAGATGGAAAGTTAAACTTAGCAGTCACGTTAACGCAGAATTAACGCAGAAAAAAATCCTAAGAAATATCTTGCTGTGTTTTGTAAATACCGATCTAAAATGCTTATTGTAATTTCTGCTTGGCATCAGACTTATTTTGTGCTTCAACACATCTACGCTAGGTTGAGAATTCACAAAAGAGCATTCTATCAGCAGACACCGCTGACTTGTGTAGTTTTCTACTGAACTTTTCCAAGATTAACTTGAAGCAAAACATAAGGCAATGTAACTGGCTACAGTCTTTCTATGATAAACAAAAAATGTGATTGCAATGCATCGTTTATTGCAAAAACGACCAAGCTTTTTCATTGTAAGCTAATTTACTTGTGTGGCTGCCAGCCAAATAGCACTTCTACTTTCTGCCAAATTTATTTTCTGTGAATGAAAAACTATACTCTTTCTCCTGTTGTGCTATTTACAAACACATGACTGGCTCAACTGTTCTTGGGAACTATGGTAAACTTCACAATGTGAAATGAACGCATTATGCAGAGAAGTTGCCATACCAAGCAGTGATGCAGCCAGTCAAGATGCTCTTCATGGTGCAGCTGTAGAACATTTTGAGGATCTGCCAAATCTGTTCAGTCTCCTGAGGGGAAGAGGCGTGGTTGTGCCTTCACGACTGTTGGTGTGTTTGGACCATGATTGACGTGTACACCAAGGAAATTGAAGCTCTCAACCCGCTCTGCTACAGCCGTGTCGATGTGAATGGAGGCGTGTTTCAGCCCTCCGTTTCCTGTAGTCCACGATAAGCTCCTTGCTTGCCAACTTTGAGGGAGAGGTTGTCCTGGCACCTCAGTGCCAGGTCTCTGACCACCTCCCTATAGGCGGTCTCATCGTTGTTGGTGATCAGGCCCACCACCATCGTGTCATCATTGTTGAGGGTCAGGGTGGCGGATGTATTTATTAAGGATCCCCATTAGCTGCTGCCAAGGGGTCCAGCAACGTTAAGGCAGTTATATACAATTAAAAATATTACATTTCATAACACTTTTCAGAAGACAGAGTAGTGGCCTGAGGGAACACACTTAATATCACATATCTACAATACGTGTCTTCCTAGTCCCCACTTTTCCTAAATCTGTTTTTAAAGCTGATTCAACTGCTTGCATCAGTTACCTGATGTGGAATAGTGTTCCATGTAGTACTGTGAGCCTCCCATAGTCAGTTCTGGACTTGGGGATTGTGAGACCTCTGGTGGCATGTTTCGTGGGGTATGCATGGGTGTCTGAGCTGTGTGCTAGTAGTTTAACCCCTTAGCGCACGGATCCCGTGAACGGGATCAAAATTGACAACATCCGGTGAAGCTGGAGAGCGCCAAATTCAAATGACAAAATAGTAATATAAAACATTCATGGAAATACAAGTGTTGCACACTCTTCAAAAGCTTAGAATCTTGGCAATCTCAGTGTTGTCAGATTTCAAAAAGGCTTTACGGCGAAAGCATAACATTGGATTGTCTGAGGACGTGTACTTACACTATTAGCATAATAATAAAACCAGCGCGGGTGTCACAAAACACATAAAAAGAGCTCAAATAAATCGCTTACCTTTTGAAGATCTTCTGCTGATGGTAACCCGAAGTGTCCAAGCAAGACAATCAATGTTCCTTTTGTTCGAAAAAGTCCCTCTTTATATCCATAAAGTTCCGTTTGGTTGGCGCGTTCTGTTCAGAAAATCCACCGTCCACTCGTCCCATTTATACAAGACTTATATTGAGCGTTCAAAATATACCTATAAACTTTGTCCAAACTAATCAAACCACATTTCTAATCGATCCTTAGGTACACTTATGTATATTAACTATAATATTTCACACGGATAATAACCTGGGCGATAAAGTAAAAATCCGTGGTGCACGCTCCTGGGTCCCGTGTGCCACAGACAGAAATTACTTCCTCACTCCACTTGGATAAAGTTCCTCTACTCCTCTAGTTTAAGGTAAACGCATAAAACCTTGTCTAAAGACTGACATCTAGTGGAAGCCATAGGTACTGCAACCTGGGAGCTGGATTTAAGCATGTTCTATAGCAACTCATTGGAAAATGACCCAGCATACAGAAAAATTTTCTAGAATGGATTCCCTCGGGTTTTCACCTGCCATATCAGTTCTGTTATATTCACAGACATTATTTTAACAGTTTTAGAAACTTCAGAGTGACGGTCTACTAATTATGTGCACATCCTAGCTTCTGGGCCTGAGTAACAGGCAGTTTACTTTGGGCACGTCCGACAGACGGAAATTCAGGAAACTAGACCCTTGCGCTAAGAGGTTAAACAGACCGCTCAGTGCAGTCAGCTTGTCAACACTTCTTACAAAAACAAGTAGTAATGAAGTCAATCTCTCCTCTACTTTGAGCCATGAGAGATTCATATCATTGTTAGCTCCCTGTGTACGTTTAAGGGCTAGCTGCCCTGTTCTGAGCCATTTGTAATTTTATTGTTCAGGGAGCTTAGTGATGAGCTTGGAGGGCACTATGGGGTTGAACACTGAGCTGTAGTCGATGAACAGCATTCTCACGTAGGTGATCCTTTTGTCCAGGTGGGGAAGGGCAATGTGGTGTGCAATAGATTGCTTCATCTGTGGCTCTATTTGGGCTGTATGCAAATTAGTGTTGATGTGAGCTATGACTAGCCTTTCAAAGCATTTCATGGCTACAGATGTGAGTACTACAAGGCGGTAGTCATTTAGACAGTCCCTGTGCCCAAGAATGCCAAGGTAACCTATGGTGGTCTGCTTGAAACATGTAGGTATTACAGACTGGGTCAGGGAGAGGTTGGAAATGTCTCTGAAGTCACTTGCCAGCTGGTCAGCGCATGCTCTAGTACGCAAGCCTGGTAATCCGTCTGGCCCTGTGGCTCCCTTGTGAATGTTAACCTGTTTAAAGTTCTTACTCACCGGCTACAGAGAGCGTGTTCAGAGTCATCTGGAACAGTTGGTGCTCTTATGCTTGGTTCAGTGTTGCTTGCCTTTAGCTCGTCTGGTAGGCTCGCGTCACTGGGCAGCGCTCAGCTGGGTTTCCCATTGTAATCCGTGATTAGTTTCCTGCATTAAAATCACAGGCCACTAGGAGTGCCGCCTCTTTATGAGCATTTCCTTGTTTGCTTATGGCCCTATATAGCTCGTTGAGTGCAGTCTTAGGGCCGGCATCGGTTTGTGGTGAATAGACAGATATGAAAAATATAGATAAACTCTGTTGCTAAATAGTACGGTCTACAGCTTATGAAGTATTCAAACTCAGGAAACACTGTATGAGTGTCTTGTAAATTTTGATTTCTGCTATCTGACCAAATGTATGCAATTATGAACCTCCATTTGTTTGACACCTTAACATCTCTTTAGAATTAGTCATGATGGGCTGTCCTCCAAACTCCCTCTAGACCAGAGGTTTGCAATCTTATGCGCAAAGGGCCGGTGTATGTACAGGCCAAAGCAGTAACGCGTCATAGTCAAATAATCACCGCTTCCAACTAATACATATTTTCTTACCTCTTGCTGTTTTTCCTCAGGTGCTAAGATCGGCCACCGCTCTCTGATGCGATACTACAAGCAGCGTTTCGGTGCACCCAGGACTGTGGCGTTGGCCCACAACAGGAACGCAGTGGGTCGGGTACTCAGGCAGTACAAGGCCCTGGGCTGGGGCGGAGACATGGGTAAGGGTCAACACTACACATCAACCATGATCCATGCAGGGTTGTACATACACATTCACTACCAAGCTCTATACTTGAGTGAACCTATACATTACTTAACATGTGCATATAGAAATTAATAAGCCGGTCTATACATTAATTGAGCTTAATTTAGGGATAATCCTGAGTTTACTATATTTGATTTAGAGATGAACCAATAGTCTTTATTTAAACTTTATCTCATTCAAACCTTCAGTGTATACCTTTTTGTTCTACCCTTATGGAAAACCAATGCGGTTTTGAGACCTCAATTTTCCACAAAAATTAAGACTGGAAGATATTTTCATCTCCCACGTTACTATTTTGAATGTGTTTGAACAAGGATGGTATGGAGCATGTGACCACAGCAGTAACATGCAAAAAGATTAATACAATTAATTGGTGAATGGGTTTGGTCATTCATTCCTTGCTCTCTGTCTAGGTAAAAACTCTTTCCATCAGAACCAGAAGGACATGAAGTTTGTCCAGAAGATGAAGTCAAGGTGGATGCTGAAGATAGGCATGAGCAACAACTCCAACAAACAGACCCACTTCAGGCTCCAAGTCATGTTCTAGTCCCTAGACAAAATGCAGTGTCAGATCCCCATATACCTGACTCTCATATCATTGGACAGTCCCTGAACCTTTTACGGCTAACGTCTTTTACCCCGTTCAAAGATGTCTGTTGTAAACATTCAGCACTCGTTGTTATATCTGCTGCATATTGCAAAGGACTTCACCATGACATAATTATTTTCAGAGCAGTTAATATTTACTGGAAATTTCATATTCTATTCATGGTCTGAGGTCGTATACAAAATGAGTTACTGTTTTGTATTTTGACAAAGATGGCTGTATCTTTGTCAAAAGAAAGAAAATTATCCGTCTAATTAATGCTTTAATTCCAGCAAGTAATTGTTTATAAAATACAGCTGAGGTTGAGTGATACATTAAGGAATCGTTATGTTTCTCAACTTTTTGTTTCCAATTTGACTAATATTTAACTGATTCCACTGGTAAATGAGACACTTTTTTTTTATGTCCATTTTGTGTTGTATGCTAAATTGAGGTTATGGGGATTTTTTTGTGAAAAGCAAAGCACAAATGGAAGGATCAGTCACTTTTGGACAGGTTTTTGCCAGCAAAATTAATCAAACATATTGTTGCAAATTCTGGAGGAAGCCCTGACCGGGATTAGAACCCAGGTCCAGTGACTGTCAAGCCAACACCTAAACTGTTATGCCAAGAGGTCTGAAACTCTTAACACAACACCTAGCACATTTTTAGAAGTCAAAGGGTTATTTCCCCCAAATTGGAAAATATAATTTGTTTCCTTAACTTGCGGTCTAAGGACAAGGAGAAGCTGCAATCCACACTGGTTTTGTTTAATACACAGAGCAAAAATATAAACGCAATGTTAAGTGTTGGTTTCATGTGCTGAAATAAAATACCGCAGAAATGTTCCATATGCAAAAAAAAATCTTATTTCTCTAATTTTGTGCCCAAATTTGTTTACATCCCTGTTGGTGATGAGTTGTTGCCAGAGAATTGAATGTTCATTTCTCTACCATAAGCTGCCTCCAATGTCGTTTTAGAGAATTTGGCAGTACCACTGCCTCTGCCCCCCAGTAACTGTCACCGGAGAGAACATCAGTGAAGTTAGCCACAGGTTTCAGTGCTGCGTGGACTGATGAGATGTCTTTGTCCTGCCATTTGAAGATGAGGTGATTTATGTTTACGATCTGAGACCAGGACTCATTCAATGGCTCCAAAACTCCCTCTACCATTTTCTGTTTGGTTCCCCACCATGTTAAGCAATTCTGTGGAATAAAACAGTTCATACATCAGTTCCTCATCCATATATTATACACATGTAACATATAGGATTCCTGGAATATTTTCAATATTTTAATTTTATAAATCAGTGGTTTAACTAGAGTATAATAGGCCAAAAAACAAAACGGCCTAATTTCGTTGTGAAAATACAATGGTTCTATGGTAATGTAACGTTGAATGATAATGAAATTTGCCTCCTTTATTTTCTAGGGCATCGGAATAACATACACTGAACAAAAATATACAATTTCATAGATTTTTACCGAGTTACATTTTCATCTTCCAAGAATTGTGTACAGATCCTTGCAACATTGCCATGCATTATGCTGAAACATGAGGATGTAGGAGGATGAATGGCACAGGATCGTGTCACGGTATCTTTGCATTCAAATTGCGATTGCTAAAATGTAACCGTGTTCGTTAGTTTATGTAGTTTATGCCTGCTCATACCATAATCCGCCCGCCAACATGGTGCACTCTGTTCACAACATTGACATCAGCACGTCTGCGTTGATGTACTGCTGTGACTGGGGGAGATGATGACTTGAACAATGGAGCCACCACCTGCCACGAAAGTGAATTCAGGGGATCTCCAGAAGTGAAGGGACTATACCACTGCCCCTACAGTATACCCCTAAGAGTCTGTGCAGACACCAAACTGACTCGCTCCCTGCAGGAACAGCCTGATAATCCCCTGACCTGGAGACTCGCTATCCATTGTCGAAGCTGGCATGTAGATACATGTGTATTTGTGCAACGAGCACTGCACCAGAGCGAATGTTCAGCATTGCGCGTAACATTGTTACCCATGTCCGCCCGTGCCAGAAATCGGACGAAGTCAATATGCTTGCTGGAGATTAGATGATGTGTAGTTTGCATTTTACAAGCCGTCTCCGTTTGCTATAAAATAGTTTTTTTGTATTATTCTATATTAAAGTCTTTGTTTTTATTATAGACCTATAGATCTGCTGTTAATATTTGCTCTTACCTATTTATGTTGCTGCTGTTACTGGTAGTAAATAGATTTAAATTGCCAAAAATATATAGCCTAATTAGCCTACTCCTGTCTACAGAAATATATACATTTAAAATGGGCTACTACACCAAAAAGCATGATTTGGACGGTCAGAGGATCATCAACTTGTTTAAAAAGGAATAAGCTGTGGATTGTTTTAAATCGCATAGCCTGTCGGAAGGCAGTGGGCTCTTCAAATAGGCTACCAAATAGATGATTGTTGAGTTGCGAATAGAGCACCACAGTATGAGTCATAATACCCATTTAACCTTGCGGTCAAACAGTGGAAATGGTTCCAATTTTACGAAACAGGAGTTACTAAACTGACCCAGCTCTTGAGACAAACATTGTGACATATGCATTCTGCCACCACTTCAAATGATCCAATTAAAACACATTCATTAAATAATAAAAATAACGAAGTCTTCTATTTTACCTGTAGATAAAAAGCCTATTATAGTCCTACAAGAGCCCTGAAAAGTGAATCTGACTACCTGGATCGGATCAAAGCCAGAGCGCACACTGACAAGGCTCAGAACTAATTTGACAGTTGGTTAGTAAGCAAGTTAGCTTGTCAAAAGCTACAACTGTCATTGTTACAACTGCTAGCTACAATTGCTATGGTTAGCTACAACTGTCAAATTTGGTAGTTACCTAGCTAACTTATTGACTCCAATTGTCACCTGAATTAACCTACTAATGTTAAGCTTTTGTCAATGCAAACGTTATAACATTAATGTTAGCTACCGGTAACTAACGTTAGCTAGCTAGCTTGGCTAGCTAAAGTCCTAGTTAAACTCAGCAAAAAAGAAACGTCCCTTCTTCAGGACCCTGTCTTACAAAGATAATTCGTAAAAATCCAAATAGCTTCACAGATCTTCATTGTAAAGGGTTTAAACACTGTTTCCCATGCTTGTTCAATGAACCATAAACAATTAATGAACATGCACCTGAGGAACGGTCGTTAAGACACTAACAGCTTACAGACCGTAGGCAATTATTGTCACAGTTATGAAAACTTAGGACACTAAGGAGGCCTTTCTACTGACTGGAAAAACACCAAAAGAAAGATGCCCAGGGTCCCTGCTCATCTGCGTGAACGTGCCTTAGGCATGCTGCAAGGAGGCATGAGGACTGCAGATGTGGCCAGGGCAATAAACTGCAATGTCCGTACTGTGAGACGCCTAAGACAGTGCAACAGGGAGACAGGACAGACAGTTGATCGTCCTCGCAGTGGCAGACCACGTGTAACAACACCTGCACAGGATCGGTACATCCGAACATCACACCTGCGGGACAGGTACAGGATGGCAACAACAACTGCCCGAGTTACACCAGAAACGCACAATCCCTCCTGTTGTAAGGCGGGTCCTCACCAGACATCACCGGCAACAACGTCGCCTATGGGCACAAACCCACCGTCACTGGACCAGACAGGACTGGCAAAAAGTGCTCTTCACTGACAAGTCACGGTTTTGTCTCAGCAGGGGTGATGGTCGGATCCGCGTTTATCGTCGAAGGAATGAGCGTTACACAGAGGCCTGTACTCTGGAGCGGGATCGAATTGGAAGTGGAGGGTCTGTCATGGTCTGGGACGGTGTGTCACAGCATCATCGGACTGAGCTTGTCATTGCAGGCAATCTCAACGTTACAGGGAAGACATCCTCCTCCCTCATGTGGTACCCTTCCTGCAGGCTATTCCTGACATGACCCTCCAGCATGACAATGTCACCAGCCATACTGCTCGTTCTTTGCGTGATTTCCAGCAAGACAGGAATGTTAATGTTCTGCCGTGGCCAGTGAAGAGCCCGGATCTCAATCCCATTGAGCACGTCTGGGACCTGTTGAATCGGAGGGTGAGGGCTAGGGCCAGGGCCATTGCCCCCAGAAATGTCTGTAAACTTGCAGGTGCCTTGGTAGAAGAGTGGGGTAACATCTCACAGCAAAAACGGGCAAATCTGGCTGATGTGTGAAGGGAGTCGAGCACTCTCCACAGGTTCCAAAACAGTCACAACAGCATAACCAACCAATTGGTCCCCTTTTTCTTTTTTCTGGGCAGACCCATCTACAAAAAAGTCTGGATTGTCTAACGGGGTGTCTCTCAAGTCCAACCTAGGGCTAACATCAATGTCAATAGTTGAACTATGTCAATAGTTCAAATGTGACCCGTTTTAGGAAACTAGGCGTATGTCGCAAGTCACGACTTCACAGGAGAGCCGTTTGAATTTTTTTCTTTTTATCAAAATGCGTTTCTTGCCAGAAATGCCTTCTCGAACATGTGAACTTTCATGTGCCTTAATAACAAACTTTTATGCCATCTGTAAATACGAATAAAGTTGTTAAATTACGAGCCTAGTTGAGCCAAAGAAAAGGACAGGAACCTTCCCGCTAGCCATGTTTGGCTGAGATAATGAGTGGGCTGGACATGCCAAGAGATGAGTTTCAGATTGGTCTGCGCTGTAGCATCTTGTGTCTATAAAATGAGCTGCTCGTTATGCGTACATAATCCTTTCTACTGCAATTTTTTCCCCCGAAAGATATAGCTGTAGCACCTTGTGTCTATAAAACGAGATGCTCGTTATGCGTACATAATCCTTTCTACTGCAGTTTTTTCCCCGAAAGATATAGCTGTAGCACCTTGTGTCTATAAAACGAGATGCTCGTTATGCGTACATAATCCTTTCTACTGCAATTTTTTCCCCGAAAGATATAGCGTTAGCCGTGGAGAACTGCTATTATTTTGCTACTGCTCTCAATAACATAGCTGCCCTGAATTTATCAGGCGCTATCGACAAAGGTCAGTGGGAAAAAGTTGTGATGGACTACTTTCTGGAGGACGATCGTGCCATGCTGACTCTGACTTTGAAAAATGAATCAGACGATGAGGAAATCCCTGATTTAGGTAAAAACATTTTCATTGAAGAAGACATTGTAGAGTCTTCTGATGACAGTGATGGGGAAGAAACGGTGATCAACGTGTATGAACTGTGTGTAACGTTAGTGACGTTTTCTCAGAATGCCATTTCGCATTCCTAGTTATAGCCTAATGTTAGCTAGCTAACTAGCAAACATTGAACCGATTTGGTTAACTTTAGATAGCTATGACAATCGGTTTGTATTGCTAGTACTCTATGGCTTGGCATTGTAGTTCATTGTTCAGCTAGCTAACGTTAACGTTACATGTCTAAACAAAAGACCCCAAATTAAAGCTTGCTGTTTGCTAGCTAACGTTAGCTGACATTACGTGTATGAACTCTGTGTAGTGATATCTCAGAATGCCATTTCGCATCTATTGTAAAGTAATAGAAATATTTTAGTATCTGGAATTTGTCTTTCAGCATCAGTAGAACACGCCTGACTCTCCTCCACCAGTCATACAAGGAGAATGCCTCACATCAAAAAGAGAGCTGGCCCAAGCAAGCACAGGTTACACCTGAAGCATGAGGACTTGCAGCGAGTGGTGAACTTCATCAACAACTACGCAGAGGATAATACAATAGTATTACCAGGATGCCACACAGGACACAAACACTTTGGTGGAACGCTGCTGCCATCCCATGTGACAAAATCAGCAGTATGGCGTCTCTACAAGGAATTAATGACAACACTTGGTGTGTAAAGCATGAACACGTTTTGATGATTTAATTGACCTCCAACATGATTGGCACTACTTTTATTGATCTCACATTTCTGTCTCTGGGGGCCCATACTGAACCAGAAACAGTCTGTACCTTCACTTCCTGATCACAAGCCACACCAAGTTTGCCCCCGACTGGTGCTTCGGCCTCATCAAGCAGCGCTTCAGAGAGACCATACTGAACACTTTGTCTGAGATTGCTGGTGTTGTGAATGACCTGACTCTGTACTTCAGGCCGCTGCCACAGATCAAGCAGTACAAGCACTTCAGGTGAAAATAATTGTCATTGCATTGTATGGGGTTATTATTCTTATCTACACTTGGGAGGTGAATTGATGTTGTGCAAGTTTGTAATGGACTGGACACAGCTAGACAAACTTATATTTTTGAGAAGATCAGGGACTTTTGCGACAAAGAGGCTATGGACATTACATGCCCTGCACCAAAGTCAAGGGCAGGACAGAAACAGGCTCTCCGAATATAGATTCCCTTGTTCATGTGTGGTTTGTACAGACCAGTCATCAGCACTATCTGCAGTGTCTCTATTCAAATGACTCTCTCCTAACACACATGCCATACGTTGCTATTTTTTTATTTTTTATTATCCTGCTGCTCAGCCACTTTACCCCTGATTGTATGCATATAACTACCTCGTCTATCACTGATATCGTTATTGATATTTTTCTTGTACATACTGTATATTATTTTATTTATATTGACACTATCTATTTATGGTATTGCTACAATGCTAGTAACTATTTGGCTTGTACTGTTTCCACCTTCTGTAGAGACCCATCCACTTAGCAAGACTTAGAAAAATATTGTTATATAAAATGAATATTGATATGTGTGGTCATGACATGATTTTGTGACATACCACAACAATATCATGTGACTGTATCAAGTGTCCACCACATAAATATATGGCGCATGCATCTGTTTATGTACTGGACATGTGCACCTCACTCAGGTTTCAACTCAGGTTGGATGGCCTTAACTTATATATGGAATACCATGTGATAAGTGTGTGTATAACAGTATGCTAATCTATTGGTGTGAAGGCAGTGGTGTAAAAATACTTTAAAGTACTAAAGTATTTTTGTGGGTATCTGTACATTACTTTACTATTTATATTTTTGGTAACTTTTACTTCACTGCATTCCGAAAGAAAATAATGTACTTTTTACTCCATACATTGTCCAATTCACACACTTATCAAGAGAACATCCCTGGTCATCCCTACTGCATCTGATTTGGCAGACTCACTAAACACAAATGCTTAATTTGTTAATTATGTCTGAGTGTTGGAGTGTGCCCCTAGCTATCCGTCAATAAAAAAAATGGTGTCGTCTGGTTTAATATGAGGAATTTGACATGATTTGGAGAAGGTGGAAAGTTTTAAGTTCCTCGGCGTACACATCACGGACAAACTGAAATGGTCCACCCACACAGACAGCGTGGTGAAGAAGGCGCAACAGCTCCTCTTCAACCTCAGAAGGCTGAAGAAATTCGGCTTGTCACCAAAAACACTCACAAACTTCTACAGATGCACAATCGAGAGCATCCTGTCGGGCTGTATCACCGCCTGGTACGGCAACTGCTCTGCCCACAACCGTAAGGCTCTCCAGAGGGTAGTGAGGACTGCACAACGCATCACCGGGGGTAAACTACCTGCCCTCCAGGACACCTACACCACCCGATGTCACAGGAAGGCCAAAAAGATCATCAAGGACAACAACCACCCGAGCCACTGCCTGTTCACCCCGCTATCATCCAGAAGGCGAGGTCAGTACAGGTGCATCAAAGCTGGGACCGAGAGACTGAAAAACAGCTTCTANAATAGGAATTGGATGTAACAAATGTATCACTAGCCACTTTAAACAATTTTGTATATAATGTTTACATATCCGACATTACTCATATCAAATGTATACACTGTACTCTAAACCATCTACTGAATCTTGCCTATGCCGTTCGGCCATCGACTCAAATCTCTAGCCACTTTAATAATTATAATTGGATGAAATAAATGTATCACTAGCCACTTTAAACGATGCCATTTATATAATGTTTACATATCCTACATTACTCATCTCATATGTATATACTGTACTCCATACCATCTACTGCATCTTGCCTATGCCGGTCAGCCATCGCTCATCCATATATTTATATGTACATACTCTTGTGTGTATAAGGTAGTTGTTGTGAATTTGTTAGATACTACTGCATGGTCGGAACTAGAAGCACAAGCATTTCGCTACACTCGCATTAACATCTGCTAACCATGTGTATGTGACAAATAAAATTTGATTTGATTTTATATATCCCATTCATGGTTATCTCAACTTTTGCTTTGTTTTGACCATTTCTACTGGTATTCAGGGTCCTCTTCACATGAGGGTAAAGCAGCAGTACAATGTATGTATATTTAGACACTACCCAGATAGTATGCAATGGGGAAGAGAGGGATTGCTCTCTCAGCTGTCCCTCAACATGTTGATTATTCAGGTGCCAAGCATAGTAACAGTTCATCAGGCACGGGAAGATTACATTTTCTCTCTATCCCAATGACAATCCTTCTTCAGTACAGGCAACAAATAAATTCATTTTACACATCAAATCTCTTCCTAACAAATGTACTGGGCAGGCAGAGGAGTACAGGAATCTGTGTCTCCATTTGCCCTCTCCCCACTCCAAGTCCAGGGGAAAAGTCAAACATTCTTCAGAGGGAATTCCAGATGCTCCAACTGTGTGCATTGTTTTCTTTGATGGGGAGACAGACCGGGCAGACATGTTCAACACTGAGACCGCAGAATTTTATGCTTATTAACTAAATTGTCAGTAAGAGGGTTTTGGGTTGACAACGTGGTCAATTTTAGCATTTGACAGGTTTCTTTTGGTTCTTCATAATTTTCTATGATTGGTAGCCCCCTCATCCACCTCCTCTTCCAAATGGGTTGTTCACCTGCACGACCACAGGTGGGGACGGCCACTCTCCTTGGGCTTCTCCTGCTCCAGGACAGTGTCTTGAAAGATGCCCTACCTTCCCGCAGTTGTAACAGCTCCAGTCTCTCCCTCCGTCAGCTCCAGGGCACACTCCAGGACAATGTCTTGGAAGATGCACTAACTTCCCACAGTTGTAGCCACTCCAGTCTCGCCCTCCGTCAGTTCCAGCAGGGGCCACTCGACCTCTTCCTCTGCCTCTTTGACTTCCACGTTTGCCACCATTTTCTCTATGTCCTCTTCCTCCTCCAGAGTAGTACATCAGCTGTGCCTTCTTCAGTGTCTTTCCGTCCTTAGTTTCATTTTCCTTCAACTGTCTTTCCGCATGGGTGAAATATAGCTTTATGTCAGACAGTGGTTTTGTTTCCCATTCAATACAAGTTGTAGTTACAGCTGTTTTCAGATCTTGTCTCAGGCCTGTCACCACAGCATGGCACAATAAGCTGCTGTATGAGTCTTGGTCAAGCGTCAGGCCTGAGTGTTGGAGGAAGTCTGTCCCATTCTTTCCATTTTTCATCAGTTCCCTGTTTGGTGAATTCCCTGTTTGGTGGATTCTCTGCCAGTCTGTGCATTTGGGGAAAGCAGCCTTTATAGAGGTAAAAACTGCAAAACTGTAAAAACACCACAATCAGCCACTAGGACATTGCGGTCCCACGTGTTTACAGTCCTTCCATTTAAATTTCAAGCAGCGGCAGAGTATTTCTTCAATTTCTCTGGTGGTGGGGTTGTACATAATAGCTTTTACCTCTTCCTCACACCTCACAGCATCTTTTGCTGTGTCAGTGACATTACCCACTATTGCTTTTATTTCGTCGACATCCCACGGTTTCTTCATTTCCAACATCCCACCTCAATTGGGGTTGGGGCAGTGTATTATTGTAAACATTCCCTCAAGCTTCATTTTCTTTTTATCCTTCTTATCTTTTCTGCTTTTTCCTTCGTTCCTGTCCCCGCTGCTGCTCCTTTTATCTTCGTCTTGGCTACTTTCTTCTTCACTGACGTCACACCTTAATTTGCTTCTTGTTTCTCTACTTTCTTCTTTTCTCTTACGTTTCTCCAGTTCTTTTCTGAGCTCTTCTAACTCGTCTTCTTCACTCTCCCTCTCCTATGTTCCTCTTTGCTTGTTCGCTCTGGTCCTTGTTTTTGCTGGTAGCCTTCTGACTTTCTTTTTTTCTTCTTCCTATTTTTTCCCTGGTTCCACATGCTTTACTATCAATCCTCTTAAACTTTTATATTTAGCATTTTCTGCTTCTCTCTCCCACTTTCTGAAATTGTCCCTCTTCACTTTAACTTCCTTGTATTTTCTTTCAAGTTGGCCTCTCACAGACAGTTTTTCTGTGCTCAGTGTCCCAGCAACAGGGAAATCTTCATTTGTCAATTTTTTCCAGTCTTCTGTTTGGTTCAGTACCCCCCTACCAATTTGTTTTGCCATTACACTACACAGCCCTTTTGGTTCCCTGCACGGATCCTCCATCCTACTCTTACTATTTCCTTTTCCCATACTCAAACCCTTTGTTGAACCGAAAATACTTCCAGCTTAACACGTCATCCCACACTCACACAACTCTCACACCGGGGCTAAACCCCTATTCAGTTAATTAGTCAAGCACACCATACTCTCACACACATTCACTTAGTACTATTCCCAAACCCACTCAGTAATCTCCCTTATAATTCCTTATGCATCTTCAACGATTCTCTTGTCGTAACCTCCTATGCATACATATGTATCTTCTGCGGTTCCTCTATAGTCTCTATAGTTGCCATAGTCTCTACAGTATCTATAGTCTTTACAGTATCTATAATCTTGCGTATCTACAGTCTCTCAGTGTCTATAGTCTCAGTAGTCTATGTAGTCCATAGTCTACAGTTTCTATACTCTCTACAATATTTATAGACTCAAGTCTCTCAGTGTCTATAGTCTCAGTAGTTTATGTAGTCATAAAGGCTATAGTCGCTATAGATTCTATAGTGTTACTGCTTCCCATACATTTGGAAATTAGTAAGCTATTCCCAGTGGTTCTCCGATCACATAGACACTTCTTATAAATGCCTAAAATAACACCTTGTGCTATTATCAGTGGTTCTCAGACCACGTAGACACTTCTCTTATAAATGCCTACAGACAATTGTCAGGGGGGCCTCTCCCGCCCTCACTCTGGCCTTCTCCTAAGACTACTTCTTTATGTTTCGTTTTATTGGTTTTATAATTTGTATTTAATTTTTATACTTATTCATTTAAATTGCCTTACTGAAATTCAGTAGACGTGTCCCTCAGAGGTTCGTGGATCAGGTATCTTCCCCCGGGCAGCTTACAGTAAAAGTCTAGTCTGGGCGGGCCCACGTCGTCTTTGGTCAGATGGTGTTCCCTCGCAGACCTTCACTAGGATGCTCCACAGGTGGAATCACTGATCCTTTTCGTGACACCAAGTTTGTGGTGATTTAATAATGATTTACATGATTAATTATTCATCATTAACGTTGGCTCTTGCATGTGACTGACCAATACCTCATGAGGCTTCCTCTCTCCAAGTTGAGCTTCAAACTGAGATACCTCGGTTCCCATAGCAATGTTTTGGGCGTACTGCCAAGTTCCTTATCAGTGATAGTGAGGATTCCTCCATACACAATCAGTCAGTCACCTGCATGAACCTTTCTAATTGGTTATTAGAAAAGTAGCATTGATTTGATACACAAACATAACATTTTCACTCACAGTGTTACAAATTCATTTCCAGACAGACTGCCAAGTTTGATTTCCTCACGTGTTTCACGCTCTGGTTGCCAGGCGAGTTGGCTCATTCCACCAACACTGCCACAGCCAGGCAGGTACAGAACTGACTGATTAGGGCGAATTGAGTACCACAGGACATAATACCCATAAAACCTAGCGGTAAAACCTGGAAATGGTTCCAATAGATTTTTCACCATTCATTTCTGCGTCAGGGATTTTAGAACTACTTCATATAAGGTCTGTGTTTCGTGTAGGCTTACCCTGGCGTGGCATTTTCATAACTGCGCAAATCTCTCGGACACAGTAACTTTTATCAATATATTCACCTGTAAAAAAGAAACGCAAATTAGCCACTAATGTGGCTATCATACAGAACTACTCATCCCTCAACTACTCATCCCCCAAGGCACATTTCTCTGTGCAAACTCAAGTAGCAAGTAACCTAGCAAGTAACGTAGATACTATAGCCTTTTTAGTTTCTCGTGTAAATAATTGATATTGTCTATTTCTTGTGTGTATTCTCGTTTAGTGCTTTTCAAACTACCTAGCTAGCTACATTAGCATGTTTTAATTACTAGACTGTTTTAATTAAATCAAATCACATTTTATTGGTCACATACACATATTTAGCAGATGTTATTGTGGGTGTAGCGAAATGCTTATGTTGCTAACTCCAACAGCGCAGTATTATCTAATTATCTATTATCTAATTCACAACAATACACACAAATCTAAAGTAAAAGAATGGAATTAAGAAATATATAAATATTAGGACGAGCAATGTCAGAGTGGCATTCACTAAAATACAGTAGAATAGAATATAGTATATACATATGAGATGAGTAAAGCAGTAGGTAAACATTATTAAAGTAACAAGTGTTCCATTTTTAAAGTGGCCAGTGATTCCATGTCTATGTATATAGAGCAGCAGCCTCTAAGGTGCAGGGTTGAGTAACCGGGTGGTAGCCGGCTAGTGATGGCTTTTTAACAGTCTGATGGTCTTGAGATAGAAGCTGTTTTTCAGTCTCTCGACCCCAGCTTTGATGCACCTATACTGACCTTGCCTTCTGGATGATAACGGGGTGAACAGGCCATGGCTCGGAGGTAGATGTCCTTGATGATCTTTTTGGACTTCCTGTGACATCGGGGGCTGTAGGTGTCCTGGAGGGCAGGCAGTGTGCCCCCGGTGATGCGTTGGGAAGGCCGCACTAACCTCTGGAGAGCCATGTGGTTGCAGGCGGTGCAGTTGCCATACCAGGCGATGATACAACCCGACAGGATGCTCTCAATTGTGCATCTGTAAAGGTTTGTGAGGATGTTAGGGGCCAAGACAAATTTCTTCAGCTTCCTGAGGTGGAAGAGGCACTGTTGCACCTTCTTCACCACACTGTCTGTGTGGGTAGACCATTTCAGATTGTCAGTGATGTGTACGCCGAGGAACTTGAAGCTGTTCACCTTCTCCACTGCGGTCCCGTCAATGTGGATAGGGGCATGCTCTCTCTGCTGTTTCCTGAAGTCCACGATCAGCTCCTTTGTTTTGTTGACGTTGAGGAAGAGGTTATTTTTCTGGCACCACTCCGCCAGGGCCCTCACCTCCTCCTTGTAGGCTTTCTCGTCATTGTTGGTATTCAGGCCTACTACTGTTGTGTCGTCTGCAAACTTGATGATTGAGTTGGAGTCGTGCGTGGCCACACAGTCATGGGTGAACAGGGAGTACAGGAGGGGGCTGAGCACGCATGTTTTTTCACCACCTAGGGTTGGCCCGTCAGGAAGTCCAGGACCCAGTTGCACAGGTCAGGGTTCAGAACCAGGGACCCAAGCTTAATGATGAGCTTGGAGAGTATTATGATGTTGAAGGCTGAGCTGTAGTCAATTAACAACATTCTTACATAGGTATTCCTCTTGTCCAGATTGCATTGTCTGTGGATCTATTGGGGCGGTAAGCAAATTGAAGTGGGTCTAGGGCAGGGGTCGGCAAACCTTTTGGCTCAAGGGCCTGCGGGCTGTACTTTGCCCCCCCCCNCCCCCCCCCCCCCCCCTTGGTCTAGGGTGTCAGTTAAGAGGCTAGTTAAGGCTCATAGAGGTGATATGATCGTTAACTAACCTCTCAAAGCACTTCATGATGACAGGAGTGCTACAGGGCGATAGTCATTTCGTTAAGTTAGCTTTGCTTTCTTGGGTAATGGTGGACATCTTGAAGCAAGTGGGGACAGCAGACTGGGATAGGGAGAGATTGAATATGTCCATAAACATTCCAGCCAGCTGGTCTGCGCATGCTCTGAGGACACGGCTAGGGATGCGTCTGGTCCAGCAGCCTTGCGAGGGTTAAACCGCTTAAATGTCTTACTCACGTCGGCCACGGATAAAATAGCCTACAGTCCTTGGGAGCGAGCCGTGTCGGTGGCACTGTGTTATCCTCAAAGCGGGCAAAGAAGGTGTTTAGCTTGTCCGGGAGCAAGACGTCGGTGTCCGTGGCTGGTTTTCTCTTAACCGTCTCTTACCCTTAGCAAACTAGCTAACCGTATGTCTCTCCTTCAATCAGAAGCTATGAAGGTTCTGTGCTAATACCGGATTGTAACCACTACTCAGATAAGCACACGTGCACTTTATTGTTTTCTGACCTCTGTAAGTGAGAGGCATTGCTGGAGCCGTGTGATAATGTAAGCCCTGTTTGCTAGCTGCTAACAAACAATTTTGGTAAGGTTAAAGATCTGTGGTTAGCTATGCGCTTATGAAAATTAGCTAGATAACTACAGTCTTTAGTGAGCTAGCCAGCTACTTTTTCCCATGGTGACATGTTAGCTAGCGTTAGCCCACCAGGGAAGGGATATTTAGCTAGCTAGTTAACGTTAACTCACCGTTCTTGTAGTAAAAACTGCTAGCTAATATTAAGCTAGCACCACGGCAATGATAGTTGGTTAGCATGTCACCACTTATAAAAGTCTGACAACACGAACAGTGAGCTAATGTTAGCTAGCTAGCTAGCTAAATATCACCTGGTGGGCTAGCTTGTTAGGCACCTTGGTTGGCTAGTTAGCTACATTAGCTAAAGTTGACTAGCTAGCTTACAAAGGACTTGTGGGTTCAATGTTTTCCCCATACAAAACACAGAAATTGTTCCACGAGTGCATCTGTTGTACATGACTAATCGAATGACCTGTGAAGTCAGTTAGAAATGTCAGCAGGGATGGAAATTAAGCTAGCCTGAGGCTAGTACTTTTCAGACTGGGCTAGTAGACAATGTTGTGCCAAACTAGGGAAATGCAGAGGATGGTGATCGAGCCATCTACGAGCGAGTGGTCCAGTCCCATTGTCCTCGTCCCCAAACTCGACAGTAGTATGAGGCTCTGCAACGACTTTAGGGTCGTAAACGCCATCTCTACGTTCGACAAGTATCCCATGACCCGCGTAGATTAACTCTTTTGGAGTGCTTAGGAAAGGCCAAGTTCATCATCACCCTGGATTTTAACAAAGTGATATTGGCAAGTACTGGTGTCTCCGGAGGACCGACCAAAGACTGCCTTCGCCACACCGGAATGGCTTTTCAGTATGTGAGGATGCCATTCGGACCACCAGAGGGCAGGCTGGTTCCACGGATAGTAGCCCAGCCCGGCATGTGAGTCAAGGTGATCAGAGGCAATTAAGCACAGCTTACGGTACTAATGACCTATTCTCTTTCCCCTACAAGAGAGAGTAGGGCACCGGCAGTGAGGGGGACTGGAGGAAGAGAAGAGTGTTTGCTTCTACAAAGGAGAGGACGTACCTTTCGGGGCGGAGAAGAAGAGGACAAACTACCTCTTGGGAATGGCCACCACGGATCCAGGCCACCACCCGAAGGGAGCTCTCCACGAACATATAGTTAAGGCGGTGACACATCCGTGATTTATGTTGAAGATACTCGCCTTGTGTTCCTTGTTCTTGTAAAGAAGAAGATTTGTGTTTTCATTCTGAGATCATCCTTGATTGTGTTGGCGGGTTTGAGAAAGAAATATCTCAGTAGAGAACTTTGTTCAATGAAGAACCTGCTCCTGACTCATTTATTCCACCTTTCCGCTTTAGAGCAACCTCAAACGACCTTGTCCGCTCACACTATATTGTACAGACAAAAATTCAGTTACAAACGATTTTGTCCTCCAGTAGCCTTTCCAATATCTCCATCCATGTGGAAATATACATATTTTCCAAGAAGTATGGATAATCCTGATTTCAACCATATAGATTAATGAGCCAAATCTGTTTTTCATCCACTTTAATATTCAAAAGGATCCACCTTCCTTGCGAATCATTTCTGATTTTTGTTCATTAATATCATCACAACTTTTGAGTTCCATTGTCTATTACAAAAATGATTTAATCACCCCATTCCGTCGTTCACGCAGATCTAAGGATGTATAGTGAGTTTCCTGTATATGCTATATTCCTTTTCTTTTAGCCACGTAAAGACTGGTCTTTTCTTATAATCTGCTAAACAGTAATCTGCTAAACAATTATACCTGCCTGTACTTATTTCACCCCTTACCATAACTAGATAATATTCTCAGTCTAAATTTAACATAATTGGTGCTTGTAAAGTTACTGCCATAAATAGTTATTTAAATAGTTTCTCTGTCTAGATATGTCTCACTTGGGCAATATTGGTCACCGCCTTCCAAACTGTGTTGCATTATGGGGATCAATAGTAACCAATTTGAGTTTCCATGACGAATTTCACCAAAACCATCTGGTTAAAGGCCATGAAGATTTGACTTCAGTCAACTGTACGTTTCTGCAGTTGTTCTTCACAAACTTCATGCCTGCACTGTCTGAGGCTCTATTGTCAACAATTCATTTGTGGGTTTTTTGAACGAGAAAAAAAAAGAAGTGACTGAAACAGAAACCAACTTTGCGCAATTCATATATACAGTGGATAAATTAATGTGATATTTGAGGCTCTCTCTAACCAACTGACCAATTGATAATATATGCAACAAAAACAGAGTAGGTACTAACACAAAACATAATGGTATATATATCTAAATGAGGACACAGTGTAAAACTAGTTCAAAACGTAATACAGATATTATTTTATCAATTGTCTCCACTCCTTATTTACAGTTTATGTAAATGAATCCAACTGTGAGGATGCAGTATGCGAAGAGCACTATGGTACACCAAAGGTTTAAGAGTAGTGGTTGCTGAAATCTGCTAACTGGTGTCACCATAGTCAAGAACTGGCAGGAAAGTTGACTGTATAATCTTCTTCCTGCTATTTAGGGAGAGACAAGATCTATTTCTCTGAAAAAGAATCTCACTTCGAATCTTAGCTTTTTGACTGGGAGAACCATCTAAAGATAGTACCAGACGGCCGGCCATATTGGACCAGTCGGCTGGCCGGCCAGATAGGTTCAGTCGGCCTGCTGGCCAGATAGGGTCTTGGGAACCTATGAGAGAATTTCAAAGGTGCCGCGGAACTGCTTCAAATTGATATCTTTAACCGTGTAGCCAATAGACTGGCCAGTTAGTACCAGATTGGACCAGCCGGCCGGCAAGATTGGACCATCTGGCCGGCCAGCCAGATAGGGTTGTCCGGCAGACCAGATAGTACCAGTTGGCCAGCCAGATAGGACCAGTAGGCTGACCAGATAAGTCCATCCGGCAGGCCAAATAGGACTAGCTGGCCGGCCAGCCAGATAGTAACAGTCAGCTTGTCAGATAGGTCCGGTCGGCCTGCCTGATAGTTCCGGTCGACTGACTAGAGATAGGACCAGTCGGCCAGCTGGCCAGATAGGTCCAGTCAGCTGGCCAGATAGGACCAGTCTGCCGGCCAGATTTTAAGAATATGAAATATCAGAATAATAGTAGAGAGAATTATTTATTTCAGCTTTTATTTCTTTCATCACATTCCCAGTGGGTCAGAAGTTTACATATACTCAATTAGTATTTGGTAGCATTGACTTTAAATTGTTTAACTTGGGTCAAACGTTTCGGGTAGCCTTCCACAAGCCCCCCACAATAAGTTGGGTGAATGTTGGCCCATTCCTCCTGACAGAGCTGGTGTAACTGAGTCAGGTTTGTAGGCCTCCTTGCTCGCACATGATTTTTCAGTTCTGCCCACAAATGTTCTATAGGATTGAGGTCAGGGCTTTGTGATGGCCACTCCAATACCTTGACTTTGTTGTCCATTAGCAATTTTGCCACAACTTTGGAAGTATGCTTGGGGTCATTGTCCATTTGGAAGACCCATTTGCATCCAAGCTTTAACTTCCTGATGTTGCTTCAATATATCCACATAATTTCCATTCCTCATGATGCCATCTATTTTGTGTAGTGCACCAGTCCCCCCTGCAGCAAAGCACCCCCACAAAATGATGCTGCCACCTCCGTGCTTCACGGTTGGGATGGTGTTCTTCGGCTTGCAAGCCTTCCTGCAGGCTCATGTCAGGATGAGCCTGCAGGAAGGGTATCACATGAGGGAGGAGGATGTCTTCTCTGTAATGCACAGCGTTGAGATTGCCTGCAATGACAACAAGCTCAGTCCAATGATGCTGTGACACACCGCCCCAGACCATGACGGACCCTCCACCTCCAAATCGATCCCGCTCCAGTGTACAGACCTCGGTGTAACGCTCATTCCTTCGACGATACACGCAAATCCGACCATCACCCCTGGTGAGACAAAACCGCGACTCGTCAGTAAAGAGTTCTTTTTGCCAGTCCTGTCTGGTCCAGCGACGCCCATAGGCGGCGTTGTTGCCGGTGATGTCTGGTGAGGACCTGCCTTACAACAGGCCTACAAGCCCTCAGCCCAGCCTCTCTCAGCATATTGCGGACAGTCTGAGCACTGATGGAGGGATTGTGCTTTCCTGGTGTAACTCGAGCAGTTGTTGTTCGGATGTACCGATCCTGTGCAGGTGTTGTTACACGTGGTCTGCCACTGCGAGGACGATCAGCTGTCCGCCCTGTCTCCTTGTAGCGCTGTCTTAGGCATCTCACAGTACGGACATTGCAATTTATTGCCCTGGCCACATCTGCAGTCCTCATGCCTCCTTGCAGCATGCCTAAGGCACGTTCACGCAGATGAGCAGGGACCCTGGGCATCTTTCTTTTGGTGTTTTTCCAGAGACAGTAGAAAGGCCTCTTTAGTGTCTTAAGTTTTCATAACTGTGACCTTAATTGCCTACCGTCTGTAATCTGTTAGTGTCTTAACGACCGTTCCACAGGTGCATGTTCATTAATTGTTTATGGTTCATTGAACAAGCATGGGAAACAGTGTTTAAACCCTTTACAATGAATATCTGTGAAGTTATTTGGATTTTTACGAATTATCTTTGAAAGACAGGGTCCTGAAAAAGGGACGTTTCTTTTTTTGCTGAGTTTAGTACCAGTCGGCCAGCCAAGTTGAAACAGTCAGCCGGCCTGCCAGTTAGGACCAGTCGGCCGCCCAGTTGAACCAGTCGGCCAGATTAGGTAGGCCGGCAGGTCATTTAGTACCAGTTGGCCTGCCAGATAGGACAAGTCGGCCGGCCAGATAGTTCCAGTCATCCAGACAGATGGATGGATCTAGTTAGCCAGCCAGATAGTTCCGGTTGGCTGGCCAGATAGTACCAGTTTGCCCGCCACATAGGTCCAGTCAGCCAGCTGGCCAGATAGGTCAGAGGAGACAACGTTTGGCCAAGGAACTTGATAGGTCAGGGCCGACCAGACCAATCTGGCCAGCTAGAGCTACACTATATATACAAAAGTATGTGGACACCCCTTCAAATTAGTGAATTTGGCTATTTCAGCCACACCCAATGCTGACAGGTGTATAAAATCGAGCATATTGGCAGTAGAATGGCCTTACTGAGGAGCTCAGTGACTTTCACTGTGAAACTTTAAGTGTTGTTATTGTGAAGTGCAAACGTCTAGGTAGGCCATTGGCCTCTGGAGCAGTGGAAATGCTTCACCATTTGGAAGTCTGACGGACAAATCTGGGTTTGGCCAGAAGAACGTTACCTGCCCCAATTCATAATAAAGTCAACTGTAAAGTTTGGTTGAGGAGGAATGATAATCTGGGGCTGTTTTACATGGTTCGGACTAGGCCCCTTAGTTCCAGTGAAGGGAAATCTTAACGCTACAGCATACAATGACATTCTACACGATTCTGTGCTTCCAACTTGGTGGCAACAGTTTGGGGAAGGCCCTTTCCTGTTTCAGCATGACAATGTCCCTGTGCACAAAGCGAGGTCCATACAGAATTGGTTTGTCGAGATCGGTGTGGAAGAACTTGACTGGCCTGCACAGAGCCCTGACCTCAACCCCATCGTACACCTTTGGGATGAACTGGAACACCAACTGCCAGCCATGCCTATTCGCCGAACATCAATGCCCGACCTCACTAACGCTCTTGTGGCTGAATGGAAACAAGTACCCACAGCAATGTTCCAACATCTAGTGGAAAGCCTTCCCGGAAGAGTGGGGGCTTTTATAGCAGCAAAGGGGGGACCAACTCCATATTAATACCCATGATTTTGGAATAAGATGTTCGAGGAGCAGGTGTCCACTAGGGCTGTTGCGGTGACCGTATTACCGTCACACCTGCGCTCACGAGTCATGAAGGTAGTCAAATTCTATGTGACCGTTTAATCACGGTAATTACACTTCTCCAAGCTCTGATGCTGCTGCTGGTCATTAGTAGCCTAGCAAACGTGCTAACTGCCTGGTACTCAGCACTCTATTGTCTCTCTAAATTACTCTGACATCAATGCAAATGTAATCAAAAATCTAATCAAACACTTCATGAGAGCCTATGAGCTCATGTTGCACAACATTTCTATAGGCTATGCAATTGTGAGAGAAAACAGAGTGATGGCCTCTATTAAAAATAGGAGGATCCCATCAGCTTTCTATAGGCTAGGCCTACTATATTTATTTCTCAACTTTCCTAAAATTAAGCACATTGCTTATCTTTACAACAGGAGTATAGCCTACCTGGCTGGCACGAAAATGAACCACAGGAAAAGCGTCCTCCATTCGCTATTTAAGGGCATAGATGGCATGGTCCATTCTAAATCAAAACAAATTTCACACATATACTATTTAGTATATTTAAAGAGAAGATTATATCAAGAACATGATGCTGCCACCCCCGTGCTTCACGGTTGGGATAGTGTTTTTCAGCTTCCAAACATAACGATGGTCATTATGGCCAAACAGTTCTATTTTTGTTTCATCAGACCAGAGGACATTTCTCCAAAAAGTATGATTTTTGTCCCCATGTGCAGTTGCAAACCGTAGTCTGGCTTTTTATGGCGATTTTGGAGCAGTGGCTTCTTCCTTGCTGAGCGGCCTTTCAGGTTATGTCGATATAGGACTCGTTTTACTGTGGATATAGATACTTTTGTACCGGTTTCCTCCAGCATCTTTACAAGGTCCTTTCCTGTTGATCTGGGATTGATTTGCACTTTTCGCACCAAAGTACGTTCATCTCTAGGAGACAGAACGCATCTCCTTCCTGAGCGGTATGACGGCTGCGTGGTCCCATGGTGTTTATACTTGTGTACTATTGTTTGTACAGATGAACGTGGTACCTTCAGGCATTTGGAAATTGCTCCCAAGGATGAACCAGACTTGTGGAGGTCTACAATTTATTTTCTGAGGTCTTGGCTGATTTCTTTTGATTTTCCCATGATGTCAAGCAAAGAGGCACTGCGTTTGAAGGTAGGCCTTGAAATACATCCCCAGGTACACCTCCAATTGACTCAAATGATGTCAATTAGCCAATCAGAAGCTTCTAAAGTCATGACATCATTTTCTGGAATTTTCCAAGCTTTTTCAAGGCACAGTCAGCTTAGTGTATGTTAACTTCTGACGCACTGGAATTGTGATACAGTGAATTATAAGTGAAATAATCTGTCTGTAAACAATTGTTGGAAAACTTACTTGTGTCATGCACGAAGTAGATGTCCTAACCGACTTGCCAAAACTATAGTTTGTTGAAAAACGAGTTTTAATGACTCCAAACGAAGTAAACTTCCAACTTCAACTGTATATAGTCACTGGTCTTTAACTACCAGATTGTTTTGTCTTTCAATTTTGTTTTATGATATTGGTTGGTTGGCTTTATATACAATTTTCCTCAATGCTCGAAGCACTTCATTAACGTTGTACGGGGGAAACACTACATCCATGAGCAATGTTTAGCAACCACCTAGGTGATGCCATGGTAGCCATTATGCACCAGACAGCTCACACATCACCTATCACAGTGTAGAGATCAGGAGAGTGAATCATGACAATGAATTTATGTTGTGTCCTTTCTTTGCCTGATTACAAGTTAGTCAGATTGTCTCCTCATATCCTGAATACTGTTAAAATACAGGGGAACATAAAATACACATAAGTTAAACTTAAAACACATACACCCGAGTAAATAGGTATTCATTTATTGCTAGAGTCATCCTTTAATACATAACACAGCTAATACAAATGGAAAAAAAGATACACCGACCGAGACCAGTATTGTATACCATTGTTATACTTTCACTGTAAGCTTTGAAATTGACTTTGGGAGAAAAATAACATGGTTATCTCATATATTGCTTTGAGATCATTGTATAGACGTTTGAAACCAAATCCATTGAAAAAGAACACGTGTACATAATATACAACAAGGCACTGAGTAAGGATCCTGCATATCTTTGGGTGGAGCTACCGCCCGCGGAGTTCCAGTGAAATGTTGTGGGGTATCGCTTTTATGTTAAAGCAACCTTGCAGGAACTTTACGAGAACTTTGCTGGTAGAGGGAAATAATGAAGCACCTTCCAAGCTGGAGATCTTTGAGTATGTACTGCTATGTGTTTTTCGTCCAGATGTTTAAAGTAGACGTAATTATTTTGGACCAAGCTGCCCTATCTATATTATAATACACTAAGCTTTCTAAACTGAGGGAGGGTCTACTACAAATTTCCAGAATTTTTGTCTTGTTTCCAGATTTTTGTGTTTGGAATGGCACTGTTGCTATTGCATCACGTCAATGCCATTATGAAGTAATTTCACTCCCAAGGCAAAGCCTATAAAAGCACGGGTCCAGCTACTAAGTGGGTATAGAAATAATCATGCCCAGACGCAGACGATCTACTTCTCGCCCAGTCCGCAGGAGGCGTAAAGATCTCTCCTCTCGTGGCAGGAGGAGAAGTTAGGTCCCTTCCCTTACCAGCCCATCAGGTAAGTGTCCTTTGGGTGTCCTGGTGTTTTGGCGGTGTCTGAGGTGGTAACTGCATTAAGAGCTGTCAAGCCACAATAAGGATCTATATCAGCCTAATCGAGGTGTAGAGGCTGCATGGGAGTATTACTAACGCGACTCGGTCCATCCAATGGCAATTTACGCAATAGCCTACCGCACAGAGCTGCTTGTGGATTTGATGTGGTTCTAGCTCCAACATAGCCAAAACAACCGATATGCAAATGTCAGTTGAAGCAGATCTGATTAAATTGGTCCCTTTCTCTTTTTAATATTTTCGATTTTTGGGGGGTTTGGAATGGCACCGCTATGGGAGATGATACTGTCATAAAGCATTTGATGTAAGTTAAGATGTACATTAGTAGGCCATCATTTTCATTGACTGGACATTCCTAATTACCATGGCAATTAGGCATCACAATAGTAATATTGATTTTGCAACATGCAGTACAGTATAAACTGCACTGCTACGCTTATAGTCTATGGCAGGCAGTGAGTAAAATCTTCAACAGTATCTCACGATGACCCGCTGCCCTGTTTTCCCCAACTCTTAAAAGTGAGGTATATAATGAGTTAAATAAGCACTAGGCCTAAAACATAGTCCTTGTAGACACACTGGAGAGGTGGAAATTACACTTCCACGCTTTGAAGTGGTCGCGTCCGTGCAAGCTACAAATTTTAGCAGGTCACTTCACTCAAAACTTAATATTTTTGGGGCAGCTAAAATTCTGATTTGGTCAAAAAGTACAATATTGATTCCTGCATGACAGTGCCCCTGTTTCTCCCTGTGTGCTCCGAGTAGCCTAGATGGAGAGAAGGGAAGAGAAGAATGCAATAATTGTGGAACATTTAAAAATCCAATCACAAGAAGAAACCGTAGGCTACTATTGTGGTTTTGGTTTCGAGTTTCCCCTTCCTCAGTGATTAGCCCCAAGTGTGATAGCATATTTGTACACAAAAGTACATTTTTCTCTATTAAACAAAATAAATCTGCAATTCTGAAGCCCTATTTTGACAGTAATATTCTAGCAACAATAGCCTAATTGTCAATCCAAAATTCATGCCAATCACTCACTGGTTTAGGTATGCCTATTTCACATCAAAATCTATTTATCATGCATTCCTGCTTGGATGACACAACTTGAGTTGAAAATTGGTATACCCAGAGACCAGAAAGCTGAACAAATGTTTTATTTGCAGGAGGGGGAGATTTTCATTAAATCAAATAATTTATTTCGAATGATTTACCGCCTGTAAGGATGGGGTGCCGCTAAGCAGTCTGCTATTTTTAAGGGTTTATTTCAAGCACTTTTAACCCTTACATCACTGTCAATGTTCCCCTTTCAACAATCATTATATATTTAAAAATGCAACTTGAAAAGAATTTGAGTATTGAGTTGCATATTTCCATTTCTTGATAATAAAAGAGATGGTTCCTTAACAATCGGCAGGCCCCGAGTATTCCAAAGCTTATATGTGGGTGTCCAATTGAGGTTTCATCCATTAGAAGAACCAAACATGGTACTCATGAGTTGGTAGAAGTTTCTCCTAACCGCTGGTCCAGGGTCAGATCTTTTTAAATCTGGGGTTTGGGGTTGGGTAATCTGATCCTAGATCTGTGGTTAGGGACAACTTCTACCTTGAGCCCTTATACATTCTGACTGGCCATGCCCCAACTCCGCACACTCATAGGAACCACCACAGTAACACTAGTCTCACCTTGTAACAAAAGCCCTTGTAATGGTAGCACGTTAGCATCTTAGCATAAGAAAGACAAAGCTAGCTGGTTAGCAACAAGAGCCATGAGAAAGTCAGTCTGGCCCAGAGTGTTCAAAATCACGTTTCTCCAAAACATTGAGGGAAAGGTGTCCTGACAAGGCTGTCGCAGGACTCAACCTCCCCCAGACCTCTGCTAAGTGATGAAAGGTGAAAGGTCTTGGACGACACCTCACCAAGTGCTACACTGGCTACCGTAGCTGCTGATGGATGCGGAGTTGCTGTAGCGCTTTTTTACGATCATGCTAATGTATGCTTTCATCAGCTTGGCAATGTCCATAACCTGGGGAAAGAGTGAAGGAGGGGCGGTTAGGACCTTACAGTTGACACAGTCCCTGTATAACAGAAAATGGTTTGCAACACTTTCTATGGACGTATAATTATAATACCGTGTACCATTATTACATTGCATTAAAAAACATTCCATTACCATCATGGCTCGTTATAACAGCCTATATAATGCACATATGGGATCATGGGTGGCTTAACATACCAGACTGGTCTCGAAGAGCAGTTCGCGGCCCTCCACGGCTATTTTGTAGGCATTTGGCAGTGGGGCCCCAAACGAAAGGATGAGCTCATAGGGGAAGACCTCCAGGGGCCAGGGTTCGCCACGCTTATACACCGAGATGGCCTCCCTGCTCACCCCCAGCCACAGCTCCACTGGGAAGGCCCCGTCACAGGACTAGGAAAGGAGACATGAAGGAGACATGGTATGAGTAGGAGGAATGGGTCAACGATGGTGATAGATTCCCTTATAGAGTTTTCCATTTCGGTCCAGATCTGGGCGTTACTTTTTTGTATCAGTCCAACACTATGCATCCTTATCAAGCCCTTAAATCAGGATTGTGTTCACAAGGCACTAAACGGAAGAAAATGGACTGAATCAACAGGGAAATACAAATCAATTAGTTATCCAGATTTTTTTCCCTTCTCCATTTTCCATTGTGTGCCGCAATGAGCACAACCTAGGTGTGATAGTGGTAGAGTAGAACAAAAATGCGAAATGCCTGAGGGTCCCAGACGAAACGGGTTGATAAACTCTGTGCTAATTGTCTAAAATTGAAATAAACCACTGTTTGGTAAGGGCCACTCACCTCCACTTCGAAGAGCGTGGATCCGTAGCCGGGCCACTCTTTGACCAGGGCCATGTACTTCACCATGGCCAGCTCCTGGTTCATCCCCTGCAGCTTCTTCCACTTGTCTACCAGACTGGCTCGTGCTGCCGCTATCTCCTCCCTCATCCAGGCCTCGAGCGTGTTCTCCTCCTCCAACTTCTGGCGGCTCATTGAGCCGCTCCTGAAACTACGCCTTAGCGTTCCCTCCAGGAAGCTGGAGCGCTTCTTCTCCGAGGTTCCATCGGAACGGTCTACCACTGACACCATTCCCAAACCAGTGGCCGAGGAGAAAGTCTTGGCGGAATTTTGGATGCGGGCACGCAACCGAGTCATAGGGAACACCTGAGACATTTCGGGCACGGTAGCTTGGGGGTTGTAGTCTCCGAGGAGGTATTGTAGTCTCAGGGCGGCCAGGAACTGGAGGGTCTCCTCCGGGGCAGGGTAATGGCCTCTGATCACCGCCTCATGGGCCTGGAGGACAAGAGAAAGAGAGAGGAGGAAAGAGGAAAAAGAGGGGGTAAAGTGAAAGAGATTGTCTTCGACAAGCTGTTATCATCGGATTAACGTTTAGACTGGCAGATACACAGCCAACACAACAATTACGGATCTTGATAATTTAATGGCTATAAACCGACAGACAGACAGAAACAGTGTGGATGGATGTTTTTTTCACTGGTTCATACCTGCTCAAACATGAAGGCAAACTCAACACAGTCCTTGGGTACATTA
The DNA here is from genome assembly GCA_003317085.1 of Hucho hucho. Lineage (NCBI taxonomy): Eukaryota > Metazoa > Chordata > Actinopteri > Salmoniformes > Salmonidae > Hucho > Hucho hucho. The sequence continues at coordinate 766,765 of QNTS01000224.1, forward strand.
TCTGTGTCTAAGAAGCAGTAAAGCTTAAAATAGAACTTCCAGCCTGTCTTGGTCTCATCTTGACTTGCAGAGAGCCTGGAAAAGATGAGTGAGTGTTACTAGTACTGTTCACAGACTCACACACGCACACACATGCTCACACCAGTTAAGGGCAGTCAGGGTAGGCTACTAAAATAGGTGTTAATAGAAATAAAAAATAATTGCCATCCCTTTTGGTTATCTAATGTTTATCTAATGGTGTAGGCTACGTCATAACAGGGAGTGGTATCAGAGGAAGGGACAGAAAATCATCTAATCATTTAAACGGAAGTGGTATGAACAAAAAGACTGGCTGTACGGCTGCGCTACCTGTAGCTGCCTGTAGCTGCCTGTACTGTTTCAGCTTTTCAACAGGGTACAATAGAAGACTGCTACTGCGACCTCAACAACCTGATGAACTCATCAAACACAAAAAATCTGCATCACACATCCAACACCAGATCACGGATCGATCTGCCGTTAAATGAGCAGCAAAAAAAACAAGTCACCATGCACAATCCAAGGTAGCATAAAGGCAAACTGTGAGATTTTGATGAAGGACCTTATTAGATAGAGCAACATGTTTAGGGAAACAAGAGTTAGTATTTCGGGGTAATGATGAACCCAGACACTTGGGTGTTTTCGGGTAGGCCTATATCAAACAGGATACAGAAGGATTTGATTGAAGCAGTCAGTGATGTAAGGACAGACGAATGTACCTAATTTACAAGTAAAGGTAGGCCTAAATGCATTTTCCTTTGCAATTTGCGGGTTAGGCTACTGTTGAATGAACATGAGAATAACGGTTTATTGGCGTATTCAAACTTCAAAACGTAATCAGTGTGTGTGAAATGACCTGTGCCCACAAACCGTCTCCTGGCTTGTCCACAAACGGAAAGAATTATAGCTGGCTAGACAAAGACGCTGTCCATTGAGCACCACAGAGTTAACCTGCCCCAGCGCTATCCATTCATCAGTGCTGAATCCTCAGCTACCATTATAAAATATTTTCCTTTGTAGCTTACTTTTCTCATTTTCGCCATTGTTTGGTCGAGTTTGCTTTGTTTACCTTGACAAAGTAAGTAATACTTTTGATTTATGCCTTTTATTTCAATGTAGATGTATTGTTGGAGCTATCTGTTGTATGATCAACTTGGGCTTCATCAAGGTTTATTACTGAGTAAATCTGGCTTTGATAATAGCCTGTGCCTACTCAGCCACCGAACTCACCGCACGTCAACCGACACACACACACACTTCATCACACAAACATACTTTTCAAACTTGGCAAGGACGTCAGCCACCACTGTGCGACTCTCGATGGCTTTGTCAGTGGTGTCATTGTGCTCAAACAGGGCGAACATGTTCCTGCTGTCCTCCATGGCCAAGCCCCGTATTAGCTTCTCCACCACCTGGGACACACACACAAATAAAACAAATGAGTCAAAGTAACAAAAACGGGACAAAAAAGTAAACTTTTCGCATTCTTCAGCTAACTTGCAACCATTTACCTCCCGTATACAGCACACTGTAGACACATATGTTTTATTTTGTTTAAGGTTATTGCAGTCTGTTACCCATTACCATTGCCTTTGGATCACCACAACCCTAAACTCCCAACTTGATCCCCCCCGGCTCTCACCTCTCCGGCAGTGGTGTGAGAGTTGATGGTGATTTTGCAGGAGCCTCCGCCATGGCAGTGCACAGTGGTGGTCATATCCTGGCGCGCCACCACTGCCCGGATCTCCTCCTGGGAGGGTACGTACTCCCGGCCACGCGTCTTCCTCAGGGAATCCAGGCCGAATGAGGCGTAGCGTTCTATCTCCATGCCCGGGAAGAGCTCCTGAGTCCTGGAGGAGAAACAGAGGGGGAGCCCTGTTATGCTGGTGCTTTTGTTGAGTTTTAAGGCTCTCCGATAAGTATTACTTTCATGACCTGGAAATAACCATTTCAGGATGCGCTTTACCAGATGTGAATTCTACCTGAACTGCTAGCTCCCACCGTATTTTATGTCTATGAATATGACATGGTTATTTGGTAACACTTTATATGAAGGGGGTATACACAATGCCCTCATAACACCTTTATGAAACTATTCATGACCCCTTTGTGAATGCTGCGGTATCATTCATAACAACCTTCATAACACATTTATTCAACATAATTCATAAGGAACCTTCAGTAATTCTAGTAGAAAAACCACAAGACTGTCTTAGCCTCTGCTGAGCTAAAGCCAAGGCATTAACTTCAGGTCTCAACATGTTACAATGACATCAATTGTTCTGGTGCCATCCAGACCTGGGATCAAATAGTACTTTTTGGACTATTCCAATGGTTCCATTGTGCCAGGCAAGCTCAATAATCAAGCACAGCTAGTTAGAGCAGCCTTTCTCAAACCTCTCCTCAGGAACCCCCAGCCATATTTGAACTATTCCAGAGCTAGCAAACCTGATTCAACTAGTCAACTAATCATCAAGCCCTTACCTAATTGAACCAGGTGTGCTAGTTTGAGGTTACAACAAAACTGTGAAATGTCTGGGGGCCCCTGAGGAGAGGTTTGAGAAGCACTATATCATTTGAAATACACTATTTACACCCAGGTCTGATTCCAACCCCTAAGGCATGGATGCCAAACTCAATTCCTGGAGAGCTGAGTGTCTTGCAAGTTTTCACTCCTACCTTGTACTTGATTGATCAATTAAGGTCATTGATTAGTTGCTGTTAGGGCTAGGGGGCAGTGTTCGGAGGTTCAGAGTGCCCAAAGTAAAATGCCTGTTACTCAGGCCCAGAAACTAGGATATGCACATAATTAGTAGTATTGGATAGAAAACACTCTGAAGTTTCTAAAACTGTTCAAATAATGTCTGTGAGTATAAAAGAACTGATATGGCAGGCAAAAACCAGAGAAAAATCCACCTGGAAAATTTGATATTTTGATGTCACAGTTTTTCCATTTACTTGCTATTCACTGCAGAGGGGTCTAGCTCCCAGATTGCAGTTCCTATGGCTTCCACTAGATGTCAACAGTCTTTAGACATGGTTTCATGCTTGTTTTTTGAAAAACCAACGAGTAATAGCTGTTCTTCCTGGTGGATCATAATGTGTCCTGTACTGTTTGGCGCGGGTGATTGAGTGCGTGTGCTTCGTTATTTTCCTTTTCTATTGAGCAGGCTATTTTCCGTCTGAAATATTATCGTTTATATACATATTAGGGTACCTGAGGATTGATTAGAAACGTGACTTGTTTGACTTGTTTCGACGAACTTTATCGGTACTTTTAGGATTTTGTTTGTCTGCATGGTTGAACTCCTTTTTTCATGAATGTTTAATATGACTATTTTTGTATTTTGAATCTGGCGCTCTGCACATACTCTGAGGCTCAGCCGGAGCACCCAGACTGGTGCGTAAATAGTGTATCAGGGGTTGGGTACTGTGACAGTAAAAACATGCATTTCCATTGTACTGATGACTAAAGAGCTATTCGAAGGGACTTTTATTTAAAAATGTTTTAGGAATGATGATAAATAAATGTGTTATGACGGTTGTTGTGAATAATATTGCTACACTCATAAAGGTGTTATGACCTATTCCAATAAGGTGTTACCCCCTTCATATAAAGTGCTACTGCTCATTTAGCAGATGGTTTTATGCGAAGTGTTTTAAAATCAGCTATCAAAAATACCCAGCATGTGTGGCCCTCTGATCCTTCTTATGTGTCGTTCAACAGAATTCAAGACTGACCAAATTTCATATTTGCTACAACACTGGGCCCTCTCACCTCTTGAAGTGGAACTTGAGGTACTTGAGGATTCCGCGCGATGGCATGAACGTGCAGCACATGCATGCCAGGATCCTCCAGCTGCACAGGTTCCCAGGGCTGCAGGGCTGTGGGGGGCGAGTGGTCTGTTTGACCAGCTGGCAGTAGAGCTCATCCCTCAGGGGCCTCAGCTCCTGGCCCGTCTGCAGAACACCCTGGATGATGGTCACGGGGTCGGTAACACCCTCCAGGTGCTGCAGCGAGTTGAACATCTTGAGCGCCTCGTCCTGGAGCGTCGTGTAGCCCTTGTTCCTCAGGGCTGCAGAGGGGAAAGGGGGTAGGTAAGGGACAATTATAGATACTCAATACTTTCAAAACAGGACATGTCTAATGTACTTATAGTGTGTGTGTGTGTGTGTGTGTGTGTGTGTGTGTGTGTGTTTGTGTGTGGCCCTAGATTTTCAAGGCTGTGTAGGGGAGAGGGAAGAGGTTACTGTCAGTTGGTGAAAAGTAAGAGAGAGTGAGAGAGATAAATAAAAAGTGCGTGTGTGTGTGTGTGAGAGAGAAAGAGAGAGAGATACAAGTGTGTGCATATAGAGGGAAAGAAAGAGGTTGCTATCAGTTGGTGATGTTGGTGAGGGAGGTAAGGGGTGCATAATGAAAGGAGCATAGTGTGCGATCATACAGCTGATATGGATGTCTCCGTAGGGCAGGGGCAGCAGTGGCGAGTGGAGCGGGTGGTGACTGTAGCGCAGGATGGGGTTCCTCTTATAGATTTGCTCCACCACCTCAGAGTTCAGACAGTTCTCCTATGGATAGAGAATGACATGAGAATCACATCGGAGACGAGTAAAGGAAACTTGAATCTAATTATTTCTCGCAATAAATCTATAATTATTATTTAAATACACATAATCATGGCTCTCATAGATGTTCCTATTTTGCACTTGGATGTTTCCAGAGTGACTTAGTTTTTTCATGAACTTTAATTAAAAAATTATTGTAAAACCTTGATGTCCTGGATGAGCTTCTGGGTGGGGGTGTTGATGGGGGCCTTGGTGTCGATGACGTTCTGCATAGCGCTGGCCCAGCGTGTGGACTCGTTCAGGAGCTTGGTGTAGAGACGGTACGAGTGCTTCCGGCCGTAAACTGTGACGTTCCAGTAACCTGGGAAACGAAAAGTGGAGGATTTAAAATTACAATTACATTTACTGAAAATGTATGAATTCAGTGTATTGTCAGTTGTTTTGGATATCATCTAGATCCAGGCCTATATGATCAGAACTATTTTCTAAGTAAGATCAACATGAATCATTTTTAACATTAAACCTGTCTTCGATTTTAAACCTGTCTTTGTATTTTATTAAAACAGCAAAAAATATTATTTTATTAAAACAGAAAAATGAAGTAAGGGTATCTTGAAAAATGAATATGACTAATTATATCAGTGTTAAGTATAATCTTCTTCTGATTGTACATAGACTATACATTTACATAAATCTGTTTTCGTTATGAATAAAATTCTTTGTTTAGTTTTTCCCCAAGTTTAGTTTTTCCCCAAATTCAGTTTTCTCAGTTTTGTTTTTCTAGGTTTCTATTTTTACAATTTTGTTTTTTCAGGTTTTCGCTCTCAATCACACAGCAAAATTGGAAGTCCACAACAATGCTTAAACCACATCAGGGTACAACATTTAGGTCTGTGAAAATCTGAGAAATGTAGATTTTTGGGTGTAGTTACACTTTAGTTCAAGTGTGCACCCAGCAAGATGACAGAGGCGTCATGCCCATAGAGGCACAGGGGCACGTGCCCCGTCAGAATTGTCCAGTTAAAAAAAAAAAAAAGATTATAAAAAAAAAATCTATGAAAAATGTTTTTGTTTCTCTGCCATACTACTAGCCACCTAGCAATTTTATGAAGTTGGCTTTAGCTAGCTCAGATAGGTCCCCGATCTCCCAACCTCATAACTAGCTACCAAGAAGCCATTTCAGGCTATCAATCAATTTAGAGTAACTTGTCTACTACAGTGCCTTCAGAAAGGATTCACACCCTTGACTTTTTCCACATGTTGTTATCTTACGATCTACACAAAATACTCTGTAATGTCAAAGAAAAGGAAAATTTTTAACATTTGTTCATCCCAAAGGTGTTCGATGGGGTTGAGGTCAGGGCTCTGTGCAGGCCAGTCAAGTTCTTCCACACCGATCTTGACAAACCATTTCTGTATGGACCTCGCTTTGTGCACGGGGGCATTGTCATGCTGAGACAGGAAAGGGACTTCCCCAAACTGTTGCTACAAAGTTGGAAGCACAGAATCATCTAGAATGTAATTGAATGCTGTAGCGTTAATATCTCACTTCACTGGAACTAAGGGGCCTAGCCCTAACTATGAAAAACAGCCCCAGACCATTATTCCTCCTCCACCAAACTTTAGTTGGCACTATGCATTGGGGCAGGTAGCGGTCTTCTGACATCCGCCAAACCCAGATTTGTCCGTCAAACTGCCAGATGGTGAAGCGTGATTCATCACTCAAGAGAACGGGTTTCCACTGCTCCAGAGTCCAATTGCAGCGAGCTTTACCAATTCTTGGCATTGCCCATGGTGATCTTAGGCTTGTGTGAGGCTGCTCGGCTATGTAAACCCATTTCATGAAGCTCCCGACTAACATTTCTTGTGCTGATGTTGCTTCCAGAGGCAGTTTGGAACTCGGTAGTGAGTGTTGCAACCGAGGACAGATGATTTTTGCACTCTACGCGCTTCAGCACCCTCTGGCGGTCCCATTCTGTGAGCTTATGTGGTCTACCACTTCGAGGCTGAGCCGTTGTTGCTCTTGACCGGGGAATCTCTAGCAGGGCAGAAATTTGATGAACTGACATGTTGGAAAGGTGGCATCCTATGACGATGCCATGTTGAAAGTCACTGAGCTTTTCAGTAAGGCCATTCTACTGCCAATGTTTGTCTATGGAGATTGCATGACTGTGTGCACGATTTTATACACTTGTCAGCAACGGGTGTGGTTGAAATAGACAAATCCACTAATTTGAAGGGGTGTGAAAGTTACTTTTGTATATACATACTTGTGTATATATATAGTGTATTTTCCAGTGAGCATTGTGTATACTACCTTCTTAAACCCCACGATGCGTATCAAAGTAGTGTAGTGGAAGTATATCAATTATCAATTAATAAGGCTGATGGAACACATCAGAATGTTTAGCTTAAATTGTTGATGAACTATTATTTCTTCACATTTTAGGCACAGCAAAGTGCACACGATTGTAGGCCTACGTGTGAATGTTCCAAAATTCAATTTGCGAGGAAAACCGCTTTTGAGAGCACTTCATGGAGAGAGATGGAAATATCCGGTAGAAATTTTGAAAGAGGGGAGGATTAAAGATGCAACAACGATCGTGGGTTGATAATATGACTAGGATAATGCCTTTCGCAGCTAGAAAAGGAAAAAGAAAACCAATATAACGGGAGGAAGTGAGGAAGTACTTATCAATGAATTGCCTCCACGTTTCTATGGTGGGATTTTGGATTTAGGCTACTTTGAAGCAAGGTAAGATATGCCTCATAATATGAACTAAAATATCAGGTTTCATATATAGCCAGAGAGGGTTAATGATAGGCCTAACCATGCTCTGATAGATGGACAGGCTTTCCCAATAACCTTCTCAACCCCCTAGAGTCGATTGACGCATACGTCAGTTGAAGTTACAGATATCTGTTTTTTTTTGCCTTGGATGCATCACAATCCATCGCACTTCTGCATCTGCGGTGAAAGGTGGCAGAGCTAGAGAGCAGTGTTTGTCAGACCATGAGACATCCCGAAAATCGGTCTTCTCACGAAAATGTCTGTAGTGTCTGAACAGTTTGACCTACAAACTATTATGATCACTCTACGGAAAGGGGATACTCTCCGTTTTGCTCGACGACCCCCACAAGTGTCAGGGGACTCCTCTGAAGTCGGTACAGTCGATGTGCCGAACTGCGTCCAAACTGTTTGGGCAACAAACTAATGTGAACCCACTGTGGAAAGGGAACACTATGGTGTTCTCTGTTTTGCTCTACGACCCCCACAACTGTCACGGGAATAATGAAGGCAGCTTTGTGCCTACCCCAAAAAGTAGTTAAATGTGTAAAAACAACAAAAAATATAATACGAGCATTCTTATGTCTCCTAGATAAAGGACAAACACATCAAAACCTTGTTTTTTATGTTGTTTTTTTATGTATTTTTTTGCCATTGATGAATGTGTTATTCAATGCGTTTCTCTGGACTATAGTAGTAAAGGCCATATTCAATATTTTATCCCCCCAAAAAATGTATATATTTTTTTGCTACCAAAAGGGGTCCTAAAATTCAAAATCAAATAGCTAAATTATCCAAATTATGACCATCTTAAAACAATTCCATATGTCAGCTTAGAACCCCCCCCCAACAGCTTTTAAGAATGAAATGTTAACTAGCCTATGCCTACCTGGCAGAATTATTTCCAACAATCCAGAGACCCTTTTTTTCTTTTTATCTCATGTGCTGCAGAAACACCTCTAACCAAACAACAGTCCCTGTACACTGGAATTAAAGGGTAACTACACTAACTACACTTATTTTTTTCTCAGTGGTCTCCTAATGTGGTTTAAGCATTGTTATGGATTTACAACATCCAATTTTGTTGTTTTACTATTAAAAAAGTGTGACTTTCAAGGGAAAAATCAGAAACCTGTGAATTTCTGACTCAGTTGACAGCCTAATTTATCTGTTTCAATAGTAGGCCTACTATTATCCTACTTGCACAGTACAGTTTGGGTTGGCCTGACTGTGAAAGACAAATATGGAATTAATAATTTTAGGTCATTCACAGTGTGTCACTGTTTCTCATTGAATTTTTCACACAGCGAACCTTTCCTTCACCGCATGGGCCGTTTGGGACATTTTGGGAGTATACCCACTTCTCCAGGCACCACTACACTGCTTTTAGATGCACACGCAAATACAGTCTAACATGCTGCAACTTGTTTTCTTGTTACTTCTGTGGCGAACTCACAAACTGTCCGTTCTCTGTCTTCACAGCAACTCACTGACTGGAGGCGAGCAGGTTAAAGAGAACGTCTCTGATTGGATAGAAAGTTGGGGGTGATTTGACTAATGAGCTGTCGGTTATTCTAACTAAAGGGACAAACTAGGGGTGCATAGGGAAATCTCAATATAAAGGCCTTTTCAACAGCGATCTTGTTAGTATGAGATAATAGCAGCATTTCCATGACTACATATTACGACATATCATTGTGTTTTCACACTTTCACTCAAACTCTCCAAGCATTTGTAATACAAAATAAAATAAAACAAACAAACAAAACCCAGAAGAAAAAGGCCCTGCAGGGACGGGACTTCCTCCCTCAGCACATCTGCATCCTAAACAGTGTGGCTACTTCATGGACTGGGTGAAGTGTTTGGAGAAGTGTTTTGTGATAGTTTATAGTCCTTCCTTACATACCTGAAGTTTATTTCCAGTTTCACCTGGATGCGTTATTGATTAAGTTTGTCTTCTTTCCTTTTACATTATGTATCTGATGTGATTTAGAGCCCTCAAACACAACTCTGGACCTCAAAGCCAGTTCCACTGCATTTTTCATTGTTCCCCTATAATCAGGGACTGACTTAGACCTGGGATACCAGGTGTGTGCAATTCATTATCAGGTAGAACAGGAAACCAGCGTTTTACCTACCATTGCCTAGTTTGTTAGCCATTAGCCTTATCCTTTTATACAGGCCTTTGTTCTTGAGTATCTACTTATCCTTATATTGTGTACTGAATTAGATATGTATTCTTTATATGGTTTATTCCCCAGAAACCATCCATCCAACTTTCCTCCTTATATCCATTCCATCTTCCTTTACCAACATCGAAGCTTAAAATATCAAGACCAAGAAGACAAACCTGTGTAAAATAAATTGGTCAAAGGTTACCCTCCTCTCACCTTGTGTTCCTACAGACGCACCCGTTGTGTTACATCCCACCCATCCCTTACCAGTTTTATTAAGCTATCTTTCACTCATTCTTACACGAATCGTACTGTCCTGGCTCGGATATTCTCCTTTCACATAGTCCTTTCTAGCAAGGTTCACCCAACTATGATGAAATGCGTAACTAAGCCAGCACAGTACAGCTTGGCTTGACTCGGCTCAGTTCAGTAGTGTGAAATCGGTATCACCCGGATGTGTAACCAAGCCAGCAAAGTACAATACCGCTCGGCTCAGGTCAGTAGTGTGAAAAGGCTGTATGTAGCTAATCCAGTTCTAACCTGTCTCCTTGAAGACCTTCTCGTCAGGCTGCACCACTGAGCACAGGCTATTGAGCACCAGGGTGCCCAGCTTGAGGGTGTTGCGTTCCGAGCTTTTATAGTAGTCCAGGGAGTTGTGGGTAAGCAGGAACCAGCGCTTCTTCAGCTTCAGAGAGGCTCTGCTGCTGTTCTTCATCTCCTTGTGGAGCCAACCTAACGAGGCAGATATTTGTACCGTTTTACAACTCAATCAAAATCACATATCAACCGAAATGTATCCCTAAAGTTGTGGCATAATATTATATAACGATCTGGTCAGATATGCTGTAACATAATATAATAATATAATGTCGGACCTTGGCGTTAATGTAACGTAACAATGTCTGACCTCTGATGATGAACTCCTGTCCCTCCACACGCGTGTCTCCTTTGGAACGTTGTAGCAACGTTATCCAGTGGTGCATCTCTTCAGGAGTGTCGGCATTGCAGTGTAACACCCTGTTAGCTGTGATCATCACAAAGGAGTTGGTCCTGGGAAGGGAGAGGAGTGAAGTTGTAGATTTAGTTCAACTATGTTTATTTGAGTGTATCTTTGTAATGTATCTTTGCCAAGGTCCAGTAACATTAACACTGTTTTAGATAATAAAAAATATTACATGACATTACATTTCATAACACTTTTCACAACACATTAAGTGTGCTCCCTCAGGCCAACACTCTACTATCACATATCTACAATACAAAATCCATGTGTACGTGTGTGTAGAGTGCGTGTCTTATCATGTATATGTGTAAGCCTGTGTCTGTGCCTGTGTGTGTCTCTTCACAGTCCCCGCGGTTCCATAAGATGTATTATCTGCTTTTTAAATCAGATTTTACTGCTTGCATCAGTTACCTGATGTGGAGTTTAATGTAGTCATGGCTCTATGTAGTACTGTTTGCCTCCCATAGTCTGTTTTTGACTTGGGGATTGTGAAGAGACCTTTGGTGGCATGTCTTGTGGGGTATGCATGGGTGTCCGAGCTATTAGTTCAAACAGACACCTTGGTGCATTCAGCATGTCAACACTTCTTACAAAAACAAGTAGTGATGAAGTCCATCTCTCCTTCACTTTGAGCCATGAGCGATTTACATGCATATTATCAATGTAAGCTCTCCGTGTACATCCAAGGGCCAGCCGTGCTGCCCTGTTCTGAGCCAATTCATTTTCGAGGTCCCGCTTTGTGGCACCTAACCACGCGACTGAACAGTAGTCCAGGTGTGACAAAACTAGAGCATGTAGGACCTGCCTTGTTGATAGTGCTGTTAAAAAGGCAGAGCAGCGCTTTATTATGGACAGACTTCTCACCATCTTACCTACTGTTCTATCAACATGTTTTGACCATGACAATGTACAATCCAGTCACCTCAACTTGCTTAATTTCGACATTATTTATTGCAAGACTTAGTTAGGGTTAAGTGAAATATTTAGGACTAACTTATTATTTGAAACCCATTCTGTAACTAAATGCAGCTCTTTGTTAAGTGTTGCAGTCATTTCAGTCACTGTAGTAGCTGACGTGTATAATGTTGAGTCATCCGCATACATAGACCCTCTGTGTTCTGTTAGACAGGTAACTCTTTATCCACAATATAGCAGTGGGTGTAAAGCCATAACAAATACATTTTTCCAGCAGCAGACTATGATCGATAATGTCTAACAAGACAGCCCCACAAGACAGCCCCACAATCATTTTATCGTCAATTTCTCTCAGCCAATCATCAGTCATTTGTGTAAGTGCTGTGCTTGTTGAGTGTCCTTCCCTATAAGCGTGCTGAAAGTCTGTTGTCAATTTGTTTACAGTAAAATAGCATTGTATCTGGTCAAACACATTTTTCAAAAGTTTACTAAGGGTTGGTAACAGGCTGATTGGCCAGCTATTTGAGCCAGTAAAGGTTACTCTTCTTTGATAGCATAATTAATATAGTTTCCCTCCAGGCCTGAGGGCACACACTTTCTAGTAGACTTAAATTGAAGATATGGCAAATAGGAGTGACGTCCGCTATTATTCTCAGTAATTTTCCATCCAGATTGTCAGACCCAGGTGGCTTGTCATTATTGATAGACAACAATAATTTTTTCACTTCTACCACACTCACTTTACAGAATTAAAAATTATTGTCTTTAATAATTTTATCAGTTATACTTGGATGTGTAATGTCAGCATTTGTTGCTGGCACGTCATGCCTAAGTTTGCTAATCTTGCCAATGAAAAAATAATTAAAGTAATCAGTCGGTTTTGTGATGAATGAGCCATCCGATTCAATGAATGATGGAGCTGAGATTGCCTTTTTGCCCAAAATGTCATTTGCCTTTTTGCCCAAAATTCCATTTAAGGTGCTCCAAAGCTTTTTACAGTCATTCTTTATATAATTTATCTTTGATTCATAGCAAAGTTTCTTTGTCTTTTTATTCAGTTTAGTCACATGATTTCTCAATTTGCAGTACATTTGCCAATCAGTTGGCAGCCAGACGTATTTGCCATTCCTTTTGCCTCATCCCTTTCAACCATAAATTTTTTTACAATTCCTCCTCAATCCATGGGGATTTAACCGTTTTTACGTTTTAATGGGTGCATTAGTAACTGGAATAAGCAATTTCATAAATGTGTCAAATGCAGCGTCTGGTTGCTCTTCATTACACAACAGACCAAAAAATATTCTTTACATCAACAACATAGGAATCACTACAAAACGTATTGTATGACCTCTTATACACTATGTTAGGTACAGCCTTTGGAACTTTAGTTTTCCTAGATATGGCTATTATATTGTGACCACAACATCTGATGGATTTGGATACTGCTTTAAAGCAGATTTCTGCAGCATTAGTAAAGATGTGATTAATACATGTTGATGATTTCATTACTGTGCTGTGTGATAACCTGGACCAGGTTGCAGGCACTGGTTACAGTTTGAAGCTTTTTCTTGAGTGGGGCAGCTTGATGAATGCCAATCACTATTTAAATCACCCAGTAAATATACCTCTCACATACATTATCAAGCATTTCACACATTATCCGGATACTGACTGTTAGTACTTGGTGGTCTATAGCAGCTTCCCATAAAAATGGGTTTAAGGTGAGGCAGATGAACCTGTAGCCATATTACTTCAACAGTATTTAACATGAGATCCTTTCTAAGCTTTACAGGAATGTGTTCTATGTGGTTCTATAAAGAGCAGCACCTCCACCAATGGCATTTGTCTTTTTGGTAGATGTTACAACCAGAATAGTAGTGAAAAAAACTGTGACTGTCTATAAAAAAATGGTCAGATGAAGCAGATGCTAAACTACAGGACTGTTTTGCTAGCACAGACTGGAATATGTTCCGGGATTCCTCCGATGGCATTGAGGAGTACACCACATCAGTCACTGGCTTTATCAATAAGTGCATCGAGGATGTCGTCCCCACAGTGACTGTACGTACTGTACTAATCCGGATGCTTATAAGAAATCCTGCTATGCCCTCCGACAAAACATCAAACAGGCAAAGCGTCAATACTAAGATCGAATCGTACTACACCGGCTCCGACGCTCGTCGGATATGGCAGGGCTTGCAAACTATTACAGACTACAAAGGGAAGCAGAGCCGAGAGCTGCCCAGTGACACGAGCCTACCAGACGAGCTAAATAACTTTGATGCTCGTTTCGAGAAAAGTAACACTGAAACATGCATGAGAGCATCAGCTGTTCCGGACGACTGTGTGATCACATTCTCCGCAGCCGATGTGAGTAAGACCTTTAAATAAGTCAACATTCACAATGCCGCAGGGCCAGACGGGTTACCAGGGCGTGTACTTTGAGCATGTGCTGACCAACTGACAAGTGTCTTCACTGACATTTTCAACCTCTCCCTGTCTGAGTCTGTAATACCAACATTTTTCAAGCACACCACCACAGTCCCTGTGCCCAAGAACACTTAGGTAACCTGCCTAAATGACTACTGACCCGTATCACTCATGTCTGTAGCCATGAAATGCTTTAAAAGGCTGGTCATGGCTCACATCAACACCATTATCCCCAAAACCCTAGACCCACTCCAATTTGCATACTGCACCAACAGATCCACAGATGACGCAATCTCTATTGCACTCCACACTGCCCTTTCACACCTGGACAAAAAGAACACCTATGTGAGAATGCTATTCATTGACTACAGCTCAGCATTCAACACCATAGTGCCCTCAAAGCTCATCACTAAGCTAAGGACCCTGGGACTAAACACCTCCCTCTGCAACTGGATCCTGGACTTCCTGACGGGCCGCCCCCAGGTGGTAAGGGTAGGTAACAACACATCTGCCAAGCTGATCCTCAACACAGGGGCCCCTCAGGGGTGCGTGCTCAGTCCCCTCCTGTACTCCCTGTTCACTCATGACTGCACGGCCAGGCACGACTCCAACACCCTCATTAAGTTTGCTGATGACACAGCAGTGGTAGGCCTGATCACCGACAATGATGAGACAGTCTATAGGGACGAGGTCAGAGACCTACCTGACTCTGTGGTGCATGGACAACAACCTCTTCCTCAACGTGATCAAGACCGAGCACGCCCCCATTCTCATCGACGGGGCTGTAGTGGAGCAGGTTGAGAACTTCAAGTTCCTTGGTTTCCACATTACCAACAAACTAACATGGTCCAAGAGGCTAGGTCCAAGAGGCTTCTAAACAGCTTCTACCCCCAAGCCATAAGACTCCTGAACATCTAATCAAATGGCTACCCAGACTACTCTCTGTTATTATCTATGCATAGTCACTTTAATAACTCCACCTACATATTACCTCAATTACCTCGACACCGGTGCCCCCGCACATTGACTCTGTACCGGTACCCTGTATATAGCCCCGCTATTGTTATTTACTGCTGCTCTTGAATTATTTGTTATTCTTATCTCTTACTTTTTTATTTAGGTATTTTCTCAAAACTGCATTGTTGGTTAAGCATTTCACTGTAAGGTCTACGCCTGTTGTATTCGGCGCATGTGACAAATAAAATTTGATTTGATTTGAATTGAAAATAATATAATAAAATAGAATTACTTTATTTTCCCCACATTTAAAGGATAATAGTTGACAATGACTTTTAGGAATTGAGCGATATACAGTGGGGTCCGAAATTATTGACACACTTAATTAAATAACTGTATAAAACTGTATAAAACAAATAACTGTGATTCTGAACAATATTGTATGCTTCAAAAATGTGGGAAATTATATTATTTTATACTAATACAATACATTGCTCAGAGAAAAATATTTTGTTTAACAAGCAATACTTATTTCTCAAAAAGATAGGGGTTAAAATTATTGACACCCCTGTTTTCAATACATTTCATACCTCCCTTTGCGAGGTTAACAGCACTGAGTTTCCCTGAGACGGTTTCTGACAGTTTGTGCAGAAATTCTTTGTTGTGCAAACCCACAGTTTCATCAGCTGTCAGGGTGGCTGGTCTCAGACGATCCTGCAGATGAAGAAGCTGGATGTGGAGGTTCTGGGCGGGCGTGGTTATATGTGGTCTGCGGTTGTGAGGCCGGTTGGATGTAATTGTCAAATTCTCTAAAGCGACGTTGGTAGAGAAATAAAAATGTAATTCGATGGCATCAGCTCTGGTGGACATTCCTGCAGTCAGCATGCCAATTGCACTCTCCCTAAAGACTTGAAACATCTGTGGCATTGTGTTGTGTGATTATCTTGGCAAAGGAGAAGTGCTCACTAACAGGGATGTAAACAAATGTGTGCACAAAATATGAGAGAAATAAGCTTTTTGTGAGTATGGAAAATGTATGGGATCTTTTATTTCAGCTCATAAAACATGGGGCCAACACTTTACATGTTGCGTTTATATTGTTGTTCAGTATAGAAAAAGGCTCAGTGCTGTTATCCTCGCAAGGTGAGGTATTGAAAGGTATTGAAAACTGGGGTGTCAATAATTTCGACCCCTATCCTTTTGAGAAAAAAAGTACTACTTCTTAAACAAATCTCTTTCTCTGAGCAATTGTTTTAGTATAAAATAATATAATTTCCCTTTTTTTATACAATATAGCTCAGTATTTGAACTATTTATTTGATACAGTCATTTTTCTTCATCTTTGTCAAGGGTGTCAATCATTTTGGGCCCCACTGTTGGTGTAACATGAATCTTACCGTTCAGGGTTGTCTGACGCACAGACTGAATCGATCAAGCCAACATCGAGGGTTCCCTGAGGAGAGAGAAAGCCTTTATAAGAGAGAGAATAGATGTCCTTCAACTACCAGTCAGAGCACAAAGTCACTTTACAAGGTTCAGTGTGACTGGGGTTCTGATGTGAGTTTGACCTTCTTCCAACTCCCTAGGTTCTCATTATTTCCCCACAGCCACACACATGCACAAATACACACACGCACAAATACACGCACACGCACAAATACACGCACACGCGTACACACACACACACACACACACACACCCCCCCCCCCCCCCAAGGAAGAGTAGCCGCTGCCTCAGCAACATCTAATTGGGGATCCTAATAAATACTAAATACCTGTTCTGAATCAGACGCCATCCCCCAACAACCATCCCCCCATCTGCTCACAATGTTTTCCAGCATTTTGTATACCCAACGTTCCCTTTACATACAGTATAACCAAAGCTCCCGTATTGAACTCTATTTCCCATCATCCTCCTCTTCTTCCTGTAGTACTCACCACTGCGTTCTGGGGGTTGGCTTGTTCGTCGTGCATCTCCCTGATCTCTTGCTCTGTGGAGGTGTGCACCTGGCTGAGGACACTGAACCACTGACTGAAAACACAGAGAAGAGTGTCAGCCAATACGAACTACAGAAACTTCACACAGGAACAATACAACAACAATACAATACATATTTATTGTCCATTAGTTACAGAGAACAACAGAAATGTGTCTTCTGCTCTGTTCTCACCCCTCCAGGCAGCACACATCACACAAACAGTTGAGACGAGCACAGGGTAAAGCTGCAGTGCAGCACCCCTGAATGGAGAGCATGCTGTGGGGTTAAGGGCCTTGCTCAAGGGCCCAACGGGGTAATGTCTTGAGGATTTGAACCCAGCAGCCCTCCAGCTGCCAGATCAATTCCGCCCCTTGTCCAGCACCTGGCCTGAGTTTCGAAACGGCCACCTTTTGGCCACAGGTCCAACTTCTTAGCCGTTGGGCTAACTACCACCGAAGAGTGTCAGCCTATAATAGCGGAACAAAGAACTGTAAATCTTGTCTGCGCTGGATTAACATTTATTTTAATGGTCTGTCACAGGAGTCAAACGAAAATGAGCGATTTAAAATGCTATAAGGAATTTATAAAAGCAGTTAAAAAATGATCATAGCAAGTCTTATAATAGTGGTATGAAAGGCCTTATGAATGAATTCATAATGCATTATAAACAGGTGCGCTCATAGAAAAGGTTATCTCTTGTGATGCTAGTTTTAATAAGAATGGGGAGGCAGTCTGGCCACCCTTCGTCTATCTGAGAAGATTCGATCCAGCTATCAAACAGCTTTGCGTTTTAGCCGACTCTTTGCCCTGAACGAGTGCCTGAAGAAACTTTGCAATGACAGGAATGTGTCTTTTTGTGACAACTTTGATTTGCTGTGGGAGCAACCAGCACTTTTTAAAAGAGACAGGATTCACCCTAACCGCAGGGGTTCCAGGATTATTTACAGCAACATTGCAAACTGTTTTAGAGACTGACGGACAGGGTCTGGTAGTGCTCCAGTTCTCCCTGTCAGAATAAGCAACAGAGGACTTGGATAGCATATCAACTCCTGTAGCAAAGGAACATAAATTATGTTACTCACAATAACAATAGTGCCATTAACTCCGCCTTCTAGTGAGTTTTTACAAGCTGTCATTCTGTTAGATTGGGGACTGTCAGAAAACGTGGTTGTAACGTGAATCATTTGGTTGTTATTCCATTGGTTACCTCCAGGCAGATGTCCCGGGGTAGAGTGGCCCACACACATTGAATATGGCACTTTTAAATGTTAAAGCAATCCCTAATAAAACTTTTCTCCTGAATGACCTCATTACTGAGCGCAAAGTTGATTGGATGTTTCTCACTGAAACATGGCTGTCATCAGACTTGTAGTGCTGCTCCTATTGAAGCCTCCCCTTCGGATTACAGCTTTTCATACTCTATCAGAAAAGTGGAAAAGGCCTCTATTTTTACTAATGCTCTCAGCTGTAAGGTTATTTCATTTGGCGACTTTGGGTCTTTAGAGCATCATGCTATACTGTTTAAATGTCAGCCACCAGTGCTGGCCATAACCCTGTATAGGCCACCAAAGCACTGTCCCACTTTCTTTACTGATTTCTCTGAACTATTCTCTATTGTCTTTGAGAACTATGATAAAATTATTGTGTTAGGCTAATTTTATATTCACGTAAACAAAGAGACTGACTCCAAGGCCATTGAATTTCTGAATCTTTTGAGGTCTATGGACTTTATCCAGCATGTTACTGGGCCCATCCATAACCACAGCCATACTCTGGACCTGGTTATTACAAAGGGGCTTTCTACTGGGCCCACCCATAACCACAGCCATACTCTGGACCTGGTTATTACAAAGGGGCTTTCTACTGGGCCCACCCATAACCACAGCCATACTCTGGACCTGGTTATTACCAAGGGGCTTTCTACTGGGACCACCCATAACCATAGCCATACTCTGGACCTGGTTACAACAAAGGAGATGATCGTGGACTTCAGGAAACAGCAGAGGGAGCACCCCTCGATCCACATCGAAAGGACAGCAGTGGAGAAGGTGGAAAGTTTTAAGTTCCTGGGCGTACACATCACAGACAAACTGAAATGGTCCACACACACAGACAGTATGGTGAAGAAGGCGCAACAGCGCCTCTTCAAACTCAGAAGGCTGAAGAAATTTGGCTTGTCAACCAAAACTCTGACAAACTTTTACAGATGCACAATCGAAAGCGTCCTGTTGGGCTGTATCACAGCCTGGTACGACAACTGCACCGCCCTCATTCGCAAAGGCTCTCCAGAGGGTGGTGCGGTCTGCACAACGCATCACCGGGGGCAAACTACCTGCCCTCCATGAAACCTACAGCACCCAATGTCACAGGAAGGCCAAAAAGATCATCAAGGACAACAACCAATTTAAGCCTACTAGAGAGAGTGTGCCCTCAGGCCTGGAGGGAAGCTAAAGTCATTCCGCTACCCAAGAATAGTAAAGCCCCCTTTACTGGCTCAAATAGCCGACCAATCAGCCTGTTACCAACCCTAAGTAAACTTCTGGGAAAAAATGTGTTTGACACATGCTGGAGGGTCATGTCNTGAATGACTAAAAACCACCCTAAGCAAAGCTAAAAAGATGTGTTTTAAGGTCTCTTTTAAATATGTCCACAGTTTCTGCCCTCCTCAGGTTCTCTAGCAGGCGATTCCAGAGACTGGGGGCATAATAACTAAAGGCTGCTTTTCCATTCCTGTTGGTCCTAGGGTTTGGGATAGTTAAAAGGCCAGAGGACCTGAGGGACAGGAAGGCCAAAAAGATCATCAAGGACAACAACCAATTTAAGCCTACTAGAGAGAGTGTGCCCTCAGGCCTGGAGGGAAGCTAAAGTCATTCCGCTACCCAAGAATAGTAAAGCCCCCTTTACTGGCTCAAATAGCCGACCAATCAGCCTGTTACCAACCCTAAGTAAACTTCTGGGAAAAAATGTGTTTGACACATGCTGGAGGGTCATGTCAGGATGAGCCTGCAGGAAGGGTACCACATGAGGGAGGAGGATGTCTTCTCTGTAATGCACAGCGTTGAGATTGCCTGCAATGACAACAAGCTCTGTCCGATGATGCTGTGACACACCGCCCCAGACCATGACGGACCCTCCACCTCCAAATCGATCCCGCTCCAGAGTACAGGCCTCGGTGTAACGCTCATTCCTTCGACGATAAATGCAAATCCGACCATCACCCCTGGTGAGACAAAACCTTGACTCGTCAGTGAAGTGCACTTTTTGCCAGTCCTGTCTGGTCCAGCGACGGTGGGTTTGTGCCCATTGTTGCCGGTGATGTCTGGTGAGGACCTGCCTTACAACAGGCCTTACAACAGGCCTACAAGCCCTCAGTCCAGCCTCTCTCAGCCTATTGCGGACAGTCTGAGCACTGAAGGAGGAATTGTGCGTTTCTGGTGTAACACGAGCAGTTGTTGTTGCCATCCTGTACCTGTCCCGCAGGTGTGATGTTCGGATTTCCTGATCCTGTGCAGGTGTTGTTACACGTGGTCTGCCACTGCGAGGACGATCAGCTGTTCATCCTGTCTCCCTGTAGCGCTGTCTTAGGCGTCTCACAGTACGGACATTGCAATTTATTGCCCTGGCCACATCTGCAGTGCTCATGCCTCCTTGCAGCATGCCTAAGGCACGTTCACACAGATGAGCAGGGACCCTGGGCATCTTTCTTTTGGTGTTTTTCAGAGTCAGTAGAAAGGCCTCTTTAGTGTCCTAAGTTTTCATACCTGTGGCCTTAATTGCATGTAAGCTGTAAGCTGTTAGTGTCTTAACGACCGTTCCACAGGTGCATGTTCATTAATTGTTTATGGTTCATTGAACAAGCATGGGAAACAGTGTTTAAACCCTTTACAATGAAGATCTGTGAAGTTATTTGGATTTTTACTAATTATCTTTGAAAGACAGGGTCCTGAAAAAGGGGCCTCTCTTTTTTTGTTGAGTTTATGTACATATTCTCATTCACCCCTTTAGATTTGTGTGTATTAGGTAGTTGTTGGGGAATTGTTAGATTACATGTTAGATATTACTGCACTGTTGGAACTAGAAGCACAAGCATTTCGCTACACTCACATTAACATCTGCTAACCATGTGTATGTGACAATTAACATTTAATTTGATTTGATAGACACAGACATGCTCAGGACAGTGATATCACAATTTAAGCCTTCTACAGTGCCATGCAAATGTATTCATCCCCCTTGGCATTTTTACTATTTTGTTGCATTACAACCTGTAATTTAAATGGATTTTTACTTGGACTTCATGTGATTGACATACACAAAATAGTCCAAATTGTAAAGTGAAATGAAACATAATAACTTGTTTAAAACAAATAATAATAATTTAACGGAAAAGTGGTGCGTGCATATGTATTCACACCGTTTGCTAGGAAGCCCCTAAATAAGATCTGGTGCAATCAATTACCTTCAGAAGTCACATAATTAGTTAAATAAAGTCCACCTGTGTGCAATCTAAGTGTCACATGATCTGTCACATGATCTCAGTAGATATACACCTGTTCTGAAAGGCCCCAGAATCTGCAACACCACTAAGAAGGGGCACCACCAAGCAAGCGGAACCATGAAGACCAAGGAGCTCTCCAAACAGGTCCGGGACAAAGTTGTGGAGAAGTTGGGTTATAAAAAAATATCAGAAACTTTGAACATCCCACGGAGCACCATTAAATCCATTATAAAAAATGGAAAGAATATGGCACCACATAAAAAAATGGCCAAGAGAGGGCCACCCACCAAAACTCACAGACCAGGCATGGATGGCATTAATCAGAGAGGCAAAAAAGAGACCAAAGATAACCCTGAAGGAGTTGCAAAGCTCCACGGCAGAGTTTGGAGTATCTGTCCATATAACCCCTTTCAGCCCTACACTCCACAGAGCTGGGCTTTACGGAAGAGTGGCTAGAAAAAAATCCATTGCTTAAAGAAAAAAATTTGCCAAAAGGCGTGTGGGAGACTCCCAAAACATATGGAAGAAGGTACTCTGGTCAGATGAGACAAAAATTTAGCTCATATTGCTCAAGTGAACAGCAAACCTGGTTTCACAAAACAGATAAAGCAACACCTCACGGCACAACACTTTTCCCCTATTTGACCAAGATAGTTTGTGTATATGTATTGATATGTAGGCTACGTTGCCTTTTGTAAAAATGTAATCATTCATGTAGTTCTTTCCTTGAGCTGTTGTCTATTAATGCTTAGTATTATGTCATGTTTCATGTTTTGTGTGGACCCCAGGAAGAGTATGTGCTGCTTTTGCAACAGCTGTTGGGGATCCTAATAAAATACAAATTCTCGATCCTATCCCCACCACCTTCTACAAAACAGTTTTTAATTGCATATCCGAAGAAGTGCAAGCTATTGTTAATCACTCACTGTTCACAGGCACTTTCCCCAATGCACTAAAAACTGCTATGGTGAAACCCCTTCTGAAGAAAAGTAATCTAGAGTTAGCAAGTTTTGGAGAATCTCCAACCTTCTATTCTTTATGCACAATTCTGGAGAACAGCTAAATTATTTTTTAAGTGCCAACTGTATTTAAAAATGTTTTATTCCAATCTGATTGTCGTGCCCACCACAGCACAGACAGCCTTAGTTAAAGTGGTAAATGATCTTAGAGCCAACACAGATGCAAAACATCTCTTTGTCCTTTGTCCCATTCAACACTGACCTTGATGTCCTTCTGGTCAGACTGGAGAGGTGGTTTGGCCTCTCCGGTCCAGTTCTAAATTGGTTTAGGACCTATTTAACCGGTTGAGAGTTTTTTGTCAACCTTGGTGAACATAACTCAGAGAAAACAAGGTTTTATTTTGGGTCTGGTACTGTTCAGTTTATATATGTTACCCCTTGGCAGCATTATCAGAAAGCACAGCGTTGATTTTCACTGCTACCCAGGCGATACACAACTTTACGTTTCTGTGTCACCAGAGGATTTTTTGCTCTACGGATAAATTATCAGACTCTATTAGTGATTTAAATACTTGGATGGCTCACAACTTCCTTCAGCTAAATCAAGACAAGACCGAAGTAATTATTGTTGGAGCCAAAGCACATAGAGAGAATCTGGCTGCACATTTTAATTAACGGGCAATAAAGATAAAACACCAGGTATAAAACCAAGGTGTTATTTTAGATTCTGAACATGTCAGACATGCTTAAAAAGTTATGTACCCAGTAGGTCCCTCAGGTCCTCTGGCCTTTTAACTATCCCAAACCCTAGGACCAACAGGAATGGAAAAGCAGCCTTTAGTTATTATGCCCCCAGTCTCTGGAATCGCCTGCTAGAGAACCTGAGGAGGGCAGAAACTGTGGACATATTTAAAAGAGACCTTAAAACACATCTTTTTAGCTTTGCTTAGGGTGGTTTTTAGTCATACAGCTTACATGCAATTAAGGCCACAGGTATGAAAACTTAGGACACTAAAGAGGCCTTTCTACTGACTCTGAAAAACACCAAAAGAAAGATGCCCAGGGTCCCTGCTCATCTGTGTGAACGTGCCTTAGGCATGCTGCAAGGAGGCATGAGCACTGCAGATGTGGCCAGGGCAATAAATTGCAATGTCCGTACTGTGAGACGCCTAAGACAGCGCTACAGGGAGACAGGATGAACAGCTGATCGTCCTCGCAGTGGCAGACCACGTGTAACAACACCTGCACAGGATCAGGAAATCCGAACATCACACCTGCGGGACAGGTACAGGATGGCAACAACAACTGCTCGTGTTACACCAGAAACGCACAATTCCTCCTTCAGTGCTCAGACTGTCCGCAATAGGCTGAGAGAGGCTGGACTGAGGGCTTGTAGGCCTGTTGTAAGGCCTGTTGTAAGGCAGGTCCTCACCAGACATCACCGGCAACAATGGGCACAAACCCACCGTCGCTGGACCAGACAGGACTGGCAAAAAGTGCACTTCACTGACGAGTCAAGGTTTTGTCTCACCAGGGGTGATGGTCGGATTTGCATTTATCGTCGAAGGAATGAGCGTTACACCGAGGCCTGTACTCTGGAGCGGGATCGATTTGGAGGTGGAGGGTCCGTCATGGTCTGGGGCGGTGTGTCACAGCATCATCGGACAGAGCTTGTTGTCATTGCAGGCAATCTCAACGCTGTGCATTACAGAGAAGACATCCTCCTCCCTCATGTGGTACCCTTCCTGCAGGCTCATCCTGACATGACGGAGGTCGTACACAGTTTGTGTAAAAAAGGGTCTTCAAATGAATCCCAACCATTGTCCGACTAACCAGCCGATAAACTCGGTCATTTCCCCCGAAATGATAAGAACCCATCGCCTTACTGAAATCGAAGGGAGGTCCGGACTCCCGTGTGAGAGAGATCATCCGAATTTAACCAACAACAGGAACTACTAGAAAAACCGGAAGGACACCCTCAGGTCCTCTGGCCTTTTAACTATCCCAAACCCTAGGACCAACAGGAATGGAAAAGCAGCCTTTAGTTATTATGCCCCCAGTCTCTGGAATCGCCTGCTAGAGAACCTGAGGAGGGCAGAAACTGTGGACATATTTAAAAGAGACCTTAAAACACATCTTTTTAGCTTTGCTTAGGGTGGTTTTTAGTCATTCAGTTTTTGTGATAATATTGTTTGTTGTGTAGTAAATATTTCAGCTTTTGTTTTCATTGTTTTTTATTATAATTTTTTCCTGTGAAGAACATTGCGTTGCATTCCATGTCTGAAATGTGCTGTAAAATAAAGCTTGATTTGATTTGTTTTTATAGGGGCAGTTGAATGGCTTGGTCTCTACTCGGTCAATAACTGATCCCAATAGATGACCATGCGCACGCACGCACGCACGCACGCACACACACACACACACACACACTAGACTTGCCTGGCATCCTCAGCGGTCTCAGCAATAAGGTGGTAGGTGCGCTCTGGCATGATGATGTCGATTCCGTTCTCCTTGCCAGTGTTGTCCACAATCTCTCTGCAAGATAGAAGCATATCAATCTAGATCAGTTCTCTCTCTTCAGATATAAAACCTAGAGATGAAAACCCAAACTAGCCAGATAGGCATTAAGAAAGACAGCTTTGTATAATATTTTCTTCTCTAAAATGTCTCCCTCCTTCCTCCGATCTTTGAGGAAATCACTGATCTAACATGATTTGACAGGAGCAAGGTTTCCACTGTGTCAATAATCATGTCAAGTAAGATAACTAGAAAAAATGGTGTTTGACTAGATACAATTCTATTTCACAGTAAACAAATTGACAACAGAATGTCAGCATGCTTATAGGGAAGGACACTCAACAAGCACAGCACTTACACAAATTACTGATGATTGGCTGAGAGAAATGATGATACAATGATTGTGGGGGCTGTCTTGTTAGACTTCAGTGTCGCTTTTGACATTATTGATCATAGTCTGCTGCTGGAAAAACGTATGTGTTATGGCTTTACACCCCCTGCTATAATGTGGATAAAGAGTTACTTGTCTAACAGAACACAGAGGGTGTTCTTTATTGGAAGCCTATAAAATATAATCCAGTTAGAATCAGGAATTCCCCAGGGTAGCCGTTTAGGCCCCTTGCTTTTTTCAATTTTTACTAACGACATGCCATTGACTTTTGAGTAAAGCTTCTATGCATACGGATGACTCAACACTATGCACGTCAGCTACTACAGTGACTGAAATGACTGCAACACTCAACAAAGAGCTGAAGTTACTTTCAGAGTGGGTGGCAAGCCCTAAATATTTCTAAAACTAAAAGCATTGTATTTGGAACAAAACACTCACTAAACCCTAAACCTAAACTAAATCTTGTAATAAATAATGTGGAAATTGAGCAAGTTGAGATAACTAAACTGCTTGGAGTAACACTAGATTGCAAACTGTCCTAGTCAAAACATATTCATGCAGTAGTAGCTAAGATGGGGAGAAGTCTGTCTCTAATAAAGCAATGCTCTGCCTTCTTAACAACACTATCAACAAGGCAGGTCCTACAGGCCCTAGTTTTGTCGCATCTTGACTACTGTTCAGTCGTGTGGTCAGGTGCCACAGAAAAGGACTTAGGAAAATTGCAATTGGCTCAGAACAGGGGAGCACGGCTGGCCCTTGGATGTACACAGAGAGCTAATATTAATAATATGCACGTCAATCTCTCCTGGCTGAAAGTGGAGGAGAGATTGACTTCATCACTACTTTTATATATGAGAGGTATTGACATGTTGAATGCACAGAGCTGTCTGTCTAAACTACTGGCACACAGCTCGGACACCCATGCATACCCCACAATACATGCCACAAGAGGTCTCTTCACAGTCCCCAAGTCCAGAACAGACTATGGGAGACACACAGTACTACATAGAGCCATGACTACATGGAACTCTATTCCACATCAAGTAACTGACGCAAGCAGTAAAATTTGATTTAAAAAACAGATTAAAAAACACCTTATTATACAGCGGGGACTGTGAAGCAACACAAACATTGGCACAGACACATGCATACACACACATATGATAACATACACACTATACATACACATGGATTTAGTACTGTAGATATG
Source organism: Hucho hucho (assembly GCA_003317085.1). Taxonomy (NCBI): domain Eukaryota; kingdom Metazoa; phylum Chordata; class Actinopteri; order Salmoniformes; family Salmonidae; genus Hucho; species Hucho hucho. Next base: position 793,166 of record QNTS01000224.1, read on the forward strand.
TGGTAGTGGTGGAGTAGGGGCCTGAGGGCACACAGTGTGTTGTGAAATCTGTGAATGTATTGTAATGTTTTAAAAATTGTATAAACTGCCTTAATTTTGCTGGACCCCAGATCCATAATAAATACAAATACACACTGATTACCTCAAGGAAGGGCAGCAGGAAGGATGCATTTTAACATGGCCCTTATATAGTTCACTCCTTACTTGGCTGCATGCATGTCCAGCATGCCCTTCATCTTGTCCTCGCCGTCTTTCTCAAAGTACATGAGCTTGCTCTGGCGCAGGACAAACCAGCGCCGCTTCCAGTTGCGGCGTGACAGCGTTGAGGAGCCGCCACCCTTCTTGTGTAGCCAGCCCTGCTTCAGGGCCTCCTGCTTAGTGCGAAACCATAGGAAGGTCTCGTCCTTCAGCACGCACCAGCGCCGCTTCCACGTGTTCATTAGGCCACCTGGGGTAGAGAAGGGAGAGAGAGGGGGAGATGTTAAGCATGGGAAATTGTTAAATGAAAGTGTAGAGGTAAGACTGTGTGGCTGTAACACAGTCAAAGAGATTAGCATCCATTAAAGTTCAATGGTCATTTCAATTAATGCTATTTCCCCATTGATTCTTGAACAAAATAACTTGGAATATAAACCAGAAACAAATGATTGAGTTTCAATGAAAAAACATTTAATGTGTTCATTCAATATTAAAGAGTGTGTAAGGGGCAAGTGACAGGGAATGAGAGAGGAAAGGACATAGAGCGAGAAAGAAAGTGAGAGTGAAGGGGAGAGAAGGGATAATGTCACAACAAGCACAAGCATCTGCTCCTCTGACCCCCTAAAGAGAGAGGGTGTGATAGAGATAGAGGGATAGAGGGATAGAGGGAGAGAGAGGGATAATGGTGAGCAGTGAGTTGGAAAGACCCCCATGCACTCATTTTGCCAATATGGAGGAACTGCCATGCTCTGCCTGCAGTGCAACCTAGTGGTAAATAATTGTAATAATGGCAAAGTGTGACTCAGTGAAAAGCAAACACCTGATTCAACTAACCATGGGTTTGATGACTAGTTTATCAATTAGTTGTGTTGGTGCTGGGCTAGAACAAAAATGTGTTACCTTTGATGTGGAGGAAGCTGTGGAAGTATGGCAGTGTGACACAGCTGTAGACCGAGTCTCGTCGGTAGGACAGCTCATCGTCCGTGTCGAACCTGTTGAAATCGTCCTCACTGTCCTCAAACTGAGCAGAGAGAGAGAAAAAGAGAGAGAGAGAGAAAGAGAGAGATATTGAAATATATTGAGATGAACATGTTATTATGTCAACATCATAAGTAAAATATGTCTTGGTTTCACTTTTACTGATGAAAACCATTAACCATATTATTGCTTCGACCCCTGAACTAGGTTGTGATGTCACCCACAGCTGGTACCCACCGATGATTGGGCCCCCTCCGAGCTGAAGCGATAGGTCCCCGAACTGTTGTAGGTGCCCACAGAGCCGTGGTAGTCAGGTGACCACTGCCCTTTGCAGGGTTGTGAGAACGCCATGCTGCCACTGGACACTATGGCCCCCTCGTCATAGTCGTCCTGGTCATAGTCTGAGTCTTCATCCGGAGGAATGAGCTCGACCAGATCATCGGACTGGGCCTCCGAAACCTGGGGGTGGCAGTAAACCGAGTCCCCGCCAGAGGAGGCACTGTGGCAGGCTTGCAACAGCGGTGGCAGGGGCAGTGGCTGGTGGAGTAGTGTATTTGGTGGCAGGAGTGGGATCTGCATTCCGTCATTAGCGTACGGGTCCTCCTCGGATGAGTCGTCGCTGGTGCGGATGCCACTGGTGCGCTGGCCGTCTGAGTGGCCATGCTCGCTGGGGTTGGGTGAGTCCTTGTATCCCTCATCATCGGCGCCAAAGCCTTCGTCCACCTCCTCCTCCTCCTCGCCCTCATCCCTCTCTCCGCCTATCTTTTCCTCCTCCTCCACGCCCAGCGAGCACTCGATATTGCGCACGCACTCATCAATCTCGTCGAAGTTGAGCGACTCCAAGAACTGCTGGGCGGCCTTGCACGCCTCGTCCTCCAGGCGCTGCAGCTCCTGGTCACGGAGGGTCTGCAGTCGGTGGAGTGAGGCCTCAGTCAGGGAGAGCTCCTGCTGCTCCTTCTGCCGCTGAAGCTCTTGGATCTCCCGCTCCAGACGTAGGATCTCCTCCACCTGCGAGGCGTCCTGGGATGCGTCCTGGGGCCGCAACGCCTCTTCAGAAAACTCTTCCGTAGAGATCTCTTCGAAAATTTTGCAAGACTCCAGTTCATTCAGCTGCTGCTGCACTGCCTGGGTTGCCGGCAACGTTGCTTGTTGTGTCTGTGTATTTTTCTGTGTCTGTGTTTGTGTCTGAGTCAGAAGGTATAGCTCTTGGGCCTGATGGAGGTCCTCAATCTTCCTGGCTTTCTCTGCCTATGGAGAAAGAAAAGAGACTAATGTTTCAAGAGAGACTGGTACTGAGAGTGGTCAGCAAGCTATTAACCAAAAGGCAACTAAGACAGAGAGAGAGATAGCACAACACAAAGTGCAGTGGCAAAATGTTTACCTCGGTTTTATCCAACAGGCACCGAGAGTGAAAGACATAAACATACAACATGCATTGAGAAAGGGGTGATACTATGAGGCCCAATTTAGAAGCAAATCATAAATTAATGTTATGCGATTAATAGATACTCTTACATATTGTTCTAGCCATTCAGCCTCCAGCCTCTTCTTTTCCCTATGATAAAAAAAACACACAGAAAACAGTGATATCATGTCATGTTACATATTACCATGTATCTCATGTGTGCATTTTTTGTATTTACATGGATCATTTAAAAAAGAAACCTTGGTCTAAACTTTACTCCCTAACAAAATAAAGGTAAACAAATATATAAACAAAATAAACAGTATTATAACTTGCTCGCTAGCCTAACTTCCTTTCTTGGGCAACGATGAGCTAGCTATATAGTTAACAGCTAGCTACATATTGAACTTCCATCCTCTCAGACCAGGGACACAATGCATGAATGTATCATTGGTTCAGAATCACCAATGTAATAATAGACCAGTACGGAGAATTAAGTAAAACCACAAGCCCAAATCCCTATCTCCATCCATGGTTAATTTAGGAAAGGGACCATTTTAGCTAGCTAGCAACACAATGAGAATGCAACAATTAAAGTAGTTTCTGGCAATGACGTATTTCTGTTGATGCGATGTGATAGGAGTAAAGCCAAATTCAAATTGGCTTCCCTTGACATTTTCTTTTGGTACGCCAGGACCATTCACAGTTGAGCTCACTCAGTTTAGCTCAATGCTGATTGACTATTTTTTATTTCTCCTTTATTTAACCAGGTAGGCTAGTTGAGAACAAGTTCTCATTTACAACTACGATCTGGCCAAGATAAAGCACAGCAGTTTGATACATACAACAACACAGAGTTACACATGGAATAAACAAACATACAGTAGAAAAAAAATAAAAAAAATAAGTCTATATACAGTGAGTGCAAATGAGGTAAGATAATTTTTATTTTTGTTAATTTATATTATTTTATAGCTTTTCTTATCAAGGGAGGCCAAATGCTCGCTGGCTTCCCTGGCATTCAATGCTATAGGCAGCAACAATGTCATACAATGTCATACCACATATAGAACAATGAGACAGATAATTCATGTATAAATGTGAAACATCCAGTTGGCGCTTCCACTCACTACCAAATATAGTTATGAGAGGAAGCCAAGTGGCTGGCAGTGGGAGAAGATGGAGCGAGATTGATTTTGGCCAACATATTGCACATTTTCTTGCTTCCTTGCTTCCCTTGGCATCCATGAATACACGCCACTGGTGTGTTTACAAGTAGGCTACAACTTCTACTGTAGTTTTCTCTGTATTATGGAGGCATAGTTGATTGTTCATGTAAGGCTTGAAGTCTAAATTGGAGAAAAGGAGGTATTAGTAAGGAGGGGATGGTGTGGGTGACTGACTGGTGTCTGTTGGGGAGTGGGTATTGTGTGTGAAGGTTAATATGCATGATCTAATGACATGAGGGAGGTGGGGGAATATAGTACGTTGTTTGGGTGTGTGTTGTTAAGGGCAAAGTAGTAAAGTGTTGTCTAATCACTGACTACTGTGTGTCCTACAGAATAATCCTGCTGCTGATGACCATGACCTTGACACCAGCTTTAGTAGTACAGAGCCTGTAGACCCATTGGATGAAATATTTCAGCCTGGAATAAGCTCAAGCTCAACATCATCTGACTTTGAAACATGCCAGGACAGCCAAAGGTATTTATCCCCAATACACTAAACTAAAATTTTCTACAAGACAAGTGCTCCTCAAACGTTCAGTCCCTTGCAGTCAGTTCTTTGGCATGGGAGAGAGTGGCAATTAGTATTCTCTTCTAGCCTATTTACTCTATTGTTGGCAGTGCTTGTCTACTCAACAGCACAACTGTAGGTGCTCTTACACAACAATACACGACTAGACTGTCTACAAGTCAAGCCCCCCTCAAACCTTGCACATCTTTGCTAATAGCCCATCTCAATGCCTCATTATTGACTCTGAGTGTAACAAAACACAAAGCAGTCTACTGTACCCTTTTTTGTTTACAGATGAACATGGTTACACATCCTCATGATCAGTCTTCATGTTTTACACATGCTCATTATCAGTCTTAATGTCTTTCCAGGAGACTTACAGTAAAAACAATTATTCTGCAAGAGGTTGAAGCAGTGGGTGGTGAAGAAAGTGTACGAGAGGCTTGTCCACCTAGCTGTGGAGTGCAGAAAGGACAAGACGGTTGTCTACAAGGAGCCAGAGTCACAGCCCCCCAAAACCCAACATCCTTGCCAACATCGCCACAGTGGCAAAGCTTGCTAAACCAGCTGCCATTACACAAGAAAAGCATTCTGGAACCTGGCTGGAACATTCAACCAACCAACACAACATCCATATTCAGTTAGACTTACTGTATGTTGTAGTATAATATAGAAGGCCTAGTATGCTCACAACTGCATTGTGATATAGATATTTCTATCTGTTGTACATATGTATATAATGGTGTTTAACATATTTGTACTGACAAGTGACTAAATGATTCCAGCTGCCTCAGAAACCAATAGTGCTGACTTCAACTTCTTGATCCATTCATTGTGATATTCATGAAAAGTATTTGGATAAACTAGCTTCAGTCTTACTGCTTAAACAAATGGTGCAGGGAGTTGGTGTATCATTTAAACAAATTTGTTGGCAAGTAAACATGTTATAATGAAACAGTAGATTAGTCTGCCAATATAGCAAATAAGTAGACATGACTTGTATTCAAGACAAAGTTTATTTGCTCTGGGGACTGAAGTGAGTTTACACAGCAGTATGCAGGAACAGTTATAGCAGTGAATGGCATACAGTGCCTTCAGAAAGTATTCATACTCTTTGACGTATTCCACATTTTGTTGTGTTACAGCCTGAATTCATAATTATGAAATAAAATGTTCTCTCACCCATCTACATACAATACCTCATAACGACAAAGTGAAAGCAAGTTTCTAGAAATCTTAGCAAATTTATTGAAAATGAAATACAGAAATATCTCATTTAAATAAGTATTCACACCCCTGAGTCAATATATGTTAGAATAACCTTTGGCAGTGATTACAGCTGTGAGTCTTTCTGGGTAAGTCTAAGAGCTTTGCACACCTAGCTTGTACAATATTTGCACTGTATTCTTTAAAGAACTCTTAAATCTCTGTCAAGTTGGTTGTTGATCATTGCTACACATACATTTGCAAGTCTTGCCATAGGTTTTCAAGCCAATTTAAGTCAAAGCTGTAAGTAAGTCACTCAGGAACATTCAATGTCATCTTGGTAAGGAACTCCAGTGTATATTTGGGCTTGTGTTTTAGGTTATGGTCATGCTGAATGGTGAATTTGTCTCCCAGTGTCTGTTGGAATGCAGCCTGAACAAGGTGTCCCTCTAGGATTTTGCCTGTGCTTAGCTCTATCCCATTATTTTTCATCCCCTAGTCCTTGCCGATGACAAGCATACCCATAACACGATGCAGCCACCACCATGCTTGAAAATATGAAGAGTAGTACTCAGTGATGTGTTGTGTTTGCCCCAAACATAATGCTTTGCATTCAGAACATAAAGTTTATTTACTAGCCACATTTATTGCAGTTTTACTTTAGTGCCTTGTTGCAAACAGGATGCATGTTTTGGAATATATTTATTCTGTGGAGGCTTCCTTCTTTTCACTTTGTCATTTAGGTTAGTATTGTGGAGTAACTACAATGACCATCCTTGAGATGTTTGTATATTTTGATTGGAGTCCACGGTCACTCTGACAGAGCTCTGGATTTCCTCTGTGCAGATGGGAGAACCTTCCAGAAGGACAACCATCTCTGCAGCACTCTACCAATCAGGCCTTTATAGTAAAGTGGCTAGACGGAAGCCACTCCTCAGTAAAAGGCACATGACAGCACGCTTGGAGTTTGCTAAAAGGACTCTCAGACCATGAGAAACAAGATTCTCTGATCTGATCAAACCAAGATTGAACTCTTTGGCCTGAATGCCAAGCGTCAAGTCTGGAGAAAACCTGGTACCATCCCTACGGTGAAGCATGGTGGTGGCAGCATCATGCTGTGGGGATATTTTTCACCGGCAGGGACTGAGAGACTAATCAGTATCGAGGGAAAGATGAACGGAGCAACGTACAGAGAGATCTTTTTATGAAAACCTGCTCCAGAGTGCTCAGGACCTCAGACAGGGGGCGAAGGCTCACCTTCCAACAGGACAACGACCCTAAGCACACAGCCAAGACAACGCAGGGGTGGCTTCGGGACAAGTCTAGGAAGGTCTTTGAGAGGCCCAGCCAGAGCCCGGACTTGAACCTGATCGAACATCTATGGAGAGACCTGAAAATAGCTGTGCAGCAATGCTCCCCAGCCAACCTGACAGAGCTTGAAAGGATCTGTAAGAAGAATGGGAGAAACTCCCCAAATACAGGTGTGCCTTGCTTCTAGCGTCATACCCAAGAAGACTTGAGGCTGTAATCGCTGCCAAAGGTGCGTCGACCAAGTACAGAGTAAAGGGTCTGAATACTTATGTAAATGTGACATTTCAGTATATTTTTTGTTTTTTAGGGGCAAAAATGTCTAAAAACCTGTTTTTGCTTTGTCATTATGGGGTATTGTGTTTAGATTGATGAGAATTCTTTTTTTAATCCATTTTAGAATAAGGCTGTAAAGTAACAAAATGTGGAAAAAGTCAAGGAGTCTGAATACTTTCCGAATCCACTGTACTTGCATATGTTGTGCTTGGGTGGTGCAGTGAGGTGTTCGGAGTCACTTTGATACAAGGGAGGGGAGTTTGTTGTTATGGAACCTTTCACAACTGCTCTTGAGAGTCATCAATGTATTTGTATCCAAGCAGTATTGTCTGTGAGAGAACGACAAAAACACTATTACACATTCATGGGCAATCGTTGTGTACTGTCTGCATTCCTACTGTAGCAGCATTTTGTAGAATATGAGACATCTCACAGACACACGTTATCTAGCTAGCTAGATACAACACAAATGTTGTACAACACAAATATGTGTCATCAAGCCAAAGTAATTCCTTTACTCTCCGCCATCATCATCAAAACATTTCTCCAGCTTTGCTCATAATGAGAGTCACTGAGGCAAGCTAGGCTAGTTTGCTAGCTAGCTATAACGTTACACTACAGTACATTTTAGATATAGCAAACAGCACAGCTATCTAGCTAGGCTTGTAGTGGTTCTAGCAAGCCCCGATATGGCCAAATCGATCACCAAATTGTACTGTACTGAACAACACTGCCTCGGTTTAAAGAGAGCTTATGTTGCTAGCTAGATACCGACAGCAAAACAACTTACTAGCTTGTCATTTACCCTCCTGAGTACCAGTCCAGCTGGTCTAGGCTGCTGCCACTGCTTGCTGGTCTAGCAATTATTTTTCTCGCCGTCACAACTCCTCTTCAGTGTATTCTGGCTCAAATAAACAGGGCTGTATGCTTCAATGTAAAATAATATTAAAAAAAATAGTTGTCCAGCTCTTCTTGTCCCATTGTAGCTAAGTATTTAGCAGTCTTGGATAGACAGCGCACGGTCACGGTAACATTGCTCCGTTGAACCTGTAAATTAGTACCGCCCCCGTTTTGAAAAGCCTGCCTTAGAGGGTCGGAACAAGGAAGTATGGCTCTCATCAGGCTGTAGTCTTTACAAAGCCAAGGAAAATGAGTCAATGTAGATATCCTGCAATGTCCTGGCAGATAGGAACATAGTTGAGACAAGCTGAATGGCTCTATTTAACAAGGGCAATCAGCGAAACATAAAGACCACAATGATTGCTACAAAAGGGTGATCCCTGGAAGTTGGGGTGGAATCCTGCAGCTGATGAAGCCTTCCGCCTACTGAAGGAACGTTTCACCTCCACCCCGTTGCTCAAACATGCAGATCCTACGCTGCCCTTCATGGTGGAGGTGAACGCTTCAGAAGTAGGTGTGGGGGAAGTCCTGTCCCAATGTCAAGGTAATCCACAGAAATTGTATCCATGTGCATATTACTCTAAAAACCTGTCTCCTGCAGAGAGGAACTATGATGTTGGCGATTGGGAGCTCCTGGCGGTGAAGTTGGCATTAGAGGAGTGGAGACACTGGCTGGAGGGACCCCAGGCTGGTGGGCCCTTTTCTTCACCAGATTTGATTTAAAAAAACACAAAGCCGATGCCCTGTTCCGACTCTACGAATCGGAAGAGGTTCCTGTCTTCAGTGCACCCATAATTCCGCCCTCTCGAGTTGTAGCCACTGTGCTCTGGGATTTAGATATGGAAATTCACAAGGCCCTGGAGAGGGAACCTGCACATTCTACCTGTCCTCCTGAGGATAAGGGATCAGGGATAAGGGATTGGCTGTTGACCTTGCCGCACACAGCTGTTGTCGCTGGACATCCAGGTATCACCTGCACCATTCAGTCCATCTCTGGAAAGTACGGGTGGCCCACCTTGGCGTAGGACGTCACTCATTTTGTCAACTTCTGTTCCGTATGTTCCCAATCCAAATACCCCCGGAACGCTCCAGCAGTGAAACTCCTTCCCCTTCCCGTGCCTCAGCGTCCCTGGTCTCATCTGTCCATTGATTTTGTCACTGATCTCCCCTCTTCTGAAGGTTTTGCCACCATTTTGGTGGTTGTGGACAGATTCTCTAAATCATGCCGTTTCATCCGTCTCTCTGGTCTCTCTACCGCTATCCAGGTCGCTGAGGCACTGTTCCAGCAGGTCTTCCGGCACTATGGCCTTCCTGAGAATATCATCTCCGATCGTGGCCCCCAATTCACATTTACAAATAAAGCATTCGTGTTTAGTGAGTCCGCCAGATCAGAGGCAGTAGGGATGACCAGGGATGTTCTCCTGATAAGTGTGTGAATTGGACAATTTTCCTGTGCTGCTAAGCATTCAGGGAAAATGTATGGAGTAAAAAGTACATAATTGTCTTTAGGAATGTAGTGAAGTAAAAGTTGTCAAAAATATAATTAGTAAAGTAAAGAACAGATACTCAAAAAAACTACTTAAGTAGTACTTTAAGGTATTTTTACTTAAGTACTTTACACCACTATGTGTGACAAAAATGACAACAAAATGTAAAAAAAGTTAAGGGGTGTGAATACTTTCTGAATGCGCTGTATAGGTATTTTCATATTTTGTACTTTCTTTGCTTTCAGATCCACAGGGAAGGGGTGGTATGGGGAGGGTTTTCTCTGGTCGCCGGGAGGGTGGATCTATGTAATTTTTAAATATTATTGTCTGTGATCTGAACCCCTCAAAAAACAATAAAACAAATAATTTTTTCCTTTTACCCAATTGAGGGGTTGTCCTCATCATTGTCTTATGGTGAGGGCAGGATTGTGCATGGATAGCATACCTGAATATTTAGCCAGTCAAATTGGGTTAGCCCAGATCTGTCGGCTTGTCCGCTTGTGTGTTGGCTTGATGTGCTTCTCAAAGACGTATTGAGCCTCCTTTGCAGTGGAAAACGTTTGTGTTGTATTCTGGAAAGTCAAGACGAGTCGCATCTCAGGTTTAGCTTGCGTATCTGTGATCTCACCTAGTTGTAGGTCGCCCTCTGTTTCAGCATTTCGGCACTCAGGTCTGGGTAGATGCTGATCCTCTTCAAAGCCACCAATTCCGCTGCGAGGCGAACAATTTGCCATTAGACTTCAAAACTGTGGATTCGTACAATCATACACCGAGCTCCGTTGTGGATAGGACTCGTGCGGTGAGCAATGTTAATCAGCGGCATGGGACCAAGCTTTTCCTGCCCAAACAGTTCATATAAAAGATTTTGCTCATGAAGGAAGTTGGGTTTCCCGCTTCCACACCAGTTTCAAGTCCTGTGACCCGCATATTGAAATTATGGGAATTATTTCTGAGTGATTCTGTTATCTGTTTTAGGAGATTGACTCCCCTTCTAGCTTAGTTTGCTCTGTTTCCAGGTCATGGAGTCGCACCTCTTTCACACTGGCCACTGTTTCCAAACTGTCCACTTCAGTTGAGTGAGCAGGGCAGATATTCATTTACTGGTTTTAATTTCCGAAGGCTGAGGCAATTTCCACACAAACAATCTCTCGGATAGTAGCGGGTGTTGTCGGGTGTTGAGAGTCGCCATGTTCCCACAGGGGAATTGTGGATGGACAGATTATGCTAGCTGCTGGAGTGAAATAGAATTGCTAGTTGTGTCTTGTAATACTGTCAAAATCCCACACCTTAATATGGTGTTATGTGTTGCCAATTATTTTACAAGAAGTCTGTTCATTTATAGTTATTTCCTGCAAGGCAATAAAGGCAGATTAAAGCTCCGAAATAACCTAGTCAGCCGCGTGGGCAATAGCATACACATCTGTGTCTTCTACATAAGTTAATAAAGTGGAATAATCAAATCCAACACCAGTCAGCACACAAACACACACACAGAAACTATAAATAGCCCACCTATCCAGCTCTTCCATCCTCCTCCTCCTCTTATCCTCCTCTCTCATCTTCCTCTCATCCAGGAGTTGGCAGTAGACCTTTCGTCCCAACTGGCCCCTCAGGCATTTCTGGAAGGTGAGAGCGGCCCAGCGCAGGAGCAAGAACTTCCGCCTCCAATAAAACGCCCTGTAGTTCTTCTGAATGACCACAATGCACTGCAGCAGCTTCCTGTACTGCTTCCTGTGGAATGACATCAATGGAAAGGAAATTGATATAGCTCGTCTTAGAATCCTTTCTATTAGTGTGTTCTCAAATCTGGCCAATTAGCTGATTCGCTTTCCATACACCCACTCCTTTCGATACACCCACTAACCCATAGTCCAGTCACCATATTGGGCTGCAGCTACCCATCCTTGTGTGTGCGTGTGCGCTGTATGGTATATGCCTATCAGGGTTGCAGTCAATTAAGTGTCCAATTAGTCCATTTTGGAAGTTAATCTCAAATGTAAATTCATACTCTGAAAAAAGATTATGGTCAGCAATTTTCGATTCATGAATTTCCTAACTTTAACTGAAATGAACTCAAATCTGGTACACATACATGCTATGTGGCATGTTTACCTGGCCATGTAGCCCATGACGTGAGCCTGGATGACCATGGCTGCTTTTAGCACCTCCAACTCTCGCTGCTTCTCCAACCTGTGCTCCAGAGACTCCCGTAGAAACACCTGTGGGGGGATAGAGAGGGAGGAAAGAGAGGAAGGGGGGGACACAGTAAAGGAGAAGAAAAAAAAGAGGTGAAGGAGAAGGTTACCAAGGGTTCCATTTAAAATAAATAAATGTGCCTGCAATTTGATCAAACCTACACTACATAATAGACTTAATTATACTACAAATGTACTTTTTTGTAGAATGGTTTTGGGCTCTTTGCAAATACCAGGTACACTCCTAATAGGCAGATAGTTTCAGTTTTCTGAATGAACAAGTATTATTGTAAACAGTGATGTTTGAATGAATCCAACTCTCTGTATAGTCTATGTCATTCCATTCCTTGAACACTTGGAACAGTATGGCTAGACAATCAACAGCTATTATGCCTGAGACTATGCTCAAAATAAATTGTAACCCACTACAAATATGTAAGCCAACAACTTAAGAAACCCACTCACGTACATCTAAAGCCAATTTAAAACATAAAAGAACGACACAGCCCAACACACAGCAATGTTCATCAAATCAATTATTCACTCTTTTGTTCGAGTCCCACTCTTTTGTATAAACTGGGGTGCCACCGTTAACTTCTTAGGGAGCGGCTGCATAGGTGACGGTTTTGGAGAGTCTGGCGTGCCCAAAGTAAAATGCATGCCACTCAGGCCCAGAAAATAGGATATGCACATAATTAGTACTATTGGATAGGAAACACTCTGAAGTTTCTAAGAGTGTTAAAATAATGTATGTGAGTATAACAGAAGTAATATAGCAGGTGAAAACCCGAGGAAAATCCATCCAGATTTGCAGTTTTTTTTGTAAATGAGCATCTTCTCCATTGTGCCTATTGCATACAACTTTATGTAGGACTGAGACTGCAGTACCTATGGCTTCCACTAGATGTCAACAGTCAAAGACTGGGAATTCTAGCAGTGACTAGAACGGATAGGGACAGGAAATTGTCAGGCGACCACTTTTGTAAACAAGGTTTGACGCGCGCGAGATTGTGAACGCGCACCACTTTATTTTTCTTTCCTATCGTTCACGTTATCGTCCGGTTGAAATATTACAGCAAATATACCCAAAAGGATACCTAAGGAGACATTAAAAATGATGTTTGATTTGTTTGTAGAAAGTGTATAGGTATAATGTGAATGTGTTCTCTTCACGGTTCAATGGGCGACTCAACGGTGGATTTTATGATCATAACGCGCCAACCAAACGGAGATTTATGGATATAATAAATGACTTTTTCAAATCTGACAACGCTGTGATATTGCCAAGAATCAGAGCTTTTGATGACTATGCAACACTTGTATATTGATGAATGTTTAATAATTCAACTTTTGGATTTTGAATTTGGCGCCTCACATTTCACCGGGTAGTGCCCCACTGCTCCCTAAGTAGTTAAAGGCTGCAAAATAACGAAAGCAAGGCATTTAGTGGCTCAGCTTCTGAATGGTCTAATCTACAGGCAGTCCGACCGCCCTTTTTAAGACCCAAGCTGTCTTCCATTTCTATAGGGAAACCAGGCTCAATTGTGGGCCTTGAGGTTAACTACTTACGGAGTGGTGGGGCGCCCAACTCCCGACACTACCCGGTGAAATGTGAGGCGCCAAATTCAAAATCCAAAAGTTGAATTATTAAACATTCATCAATATACAATTGTTGCATAGTCATCAAAAGCTCTGATTCTTGGCAATATCACAGTGTTGTCAGATTTCAAAAAGGCTTTACGGCGAAAGCACAACATTTGATTGTTTGAGGGTAGCACCTCTAATATTTACACATTAGCATAAATCCATGACCCAACACGGGTCTCACAAAATGCATAAAATCGCTAATATAAAATCGCTTACCTTTGATGAACTTCTGCTGAGGGCTTCCCAAGTGTCCAACGAAGACAATCCATGCTTCTTTGGTTAGAAAAAGTCATTTATTATATCCATAAATCTCTGTTTGGTTGGCGCGTTATGGTACCGCTTTCCGTGCAGTAGCAGAGAGAACAGTCTATGACTTGGGTGACTGTAGTCTTTGACAATTTTTTGGGCCTTCCTCTGACACCACCTAGTATAGAGGTCCTGGATGGCAGGAAGCTTGGTCCCAGTGATGTACTGGGTTGTACGCACTACCCTCTGTAGCGTCTTACGGTCGGAGGCTGAGCAGCCATACCAGGCAGTGATGCAACCAGTCAGGATGCTCTCGATGGTGCAGCTGTATAACTTTTTGAGGATCTGAGGACCCATGCCAAATCTTTTCAGTCTCCTGAGGGGAATAGGCATTGTCATGCCCTCTTCACGACTGTCTTGGTGTGTTTGGACCATGATAGTTTGTTGTTGATGTAGACACCGGAGTGACAATAGAGTGGACAATAGAGTTACTAGGCAACATGATAGATAATAAATGATAGAAGCAGCATGTAATGACTCAAAAACGTTAGTGCAAATAGGTGGTCAATGCAGGTAGTCCGAGTAGCTATTTGGGTATCTATTTATCTTATGGCTTGGGGGTGGAAGCTGTTCAGGGTCCTGTTGGTTCCAGACTTGGTACTATGTAATTACATGGTAATAAGGTTGTAGCGCTATCAGTTATTTCACAATTGGAACAAGGAATGTGTAATTACACAATTACCACTTGCTGAAAGTTATTCCACATGTGTAATTACTGATGCTATTCCACATTTTCTGGTTCCACTAAGTAAGTAATGTTTTGTAATTACATAAAAGTCACCTATGAATTACCATGTTAATAACGCAAACCAAAATCTGACCTTACATGCAACTACAAGGTGCCACTACAATCGGATCCACATATAATACCAGGGTTGATAAATAAGCCAGGACCTCGTAACAACAATTTCAACAAGGCACACCCTGTCATTAACTACAGGTCATTTTAAATTTGATTATTTCCTACCTAGTTCAAAGGCTATACCAAATCAAGTGTAATGTAAAAACAATGTAGTTACATAGGATATACTTGTAATTACCAGGTACCTACCCAGGAGCAAGCAACTTAACATAAGTTAAACCCAGTAGGGTATAACCTATATAATTACTTTGTAGCTAGAATGTAACAACCTTTGCAGGAGAAATTAGGAGACAGGAGAACATCAGGTTGTACTTACAATGTAACAATCTTTAACAACCAACTCTGTAGTTACAATGTTTTTACAAGGGATATACATGTATTACAATGTACTACCCAGGAGCAAGCAACTTAAAGTAAAGTGAAGCGACATGTTTTATTACTTTGTGGTTACAATGTAACAACCTTTGCAGACAGTAGGTAACCAGGAGAAATAAGGAGAACATTTTTCAGTTTGACTTTTCTTTAATGGATTTGACAAAGAATAATATTCTAACCATTCAAATTCTATAACTATTGATACTATTTTACTAGTTAGTAAAATATACTAACATAGGCTGGTAAAGCTAGCTAGATAGCTAGCATTTTCTCATTTTTCACTAATGTAGCTAGCTAGTGAAACACTGTCACAATGTCAACAAGTTTTCCAACTCGGTCAATACACTTTACAAGATCGTCATAAAACGTATTAAACATTTAGTTAACAATGTGATTTCACTATTTTGAGACTTACATTGCACTTTTGCACATTACAAACCTTTATAAACACTACAAATGAAGAGACAGAATTAGCATGTGGCTTCCATTTTGGCTGCAGAGGTGAAAGTTCAGTGACCACTTTCTGGTGAACTCTCAATTTTACAAAATCTTTTTTTTTTTTAACTAATGAAACATTTAGTTAACCTTTATGTCACTATTTAGTGACTGATATTGTACATTTGCACATTCAAAAAAAAAAAAATAAGGTAGAAGAAATACAGGTTAAGACAACGTAATAATACTATGTGGAGTGTTAGAAAATAAACACATTCATTACTCCAGCGCAGAGGCTGATTATACAGGATTAGCATTGAAAACGTGACCAGCAGTAGGGAAATAAAGTAATAAAGCGGCTGTAGATAATTAAATGTTGAAATGAATAAAATGACAGTAAAGCAGTTATGC
Source organism: Hucho hucho (assembly GCA_003317085.1). Taxonomy (NCBI): domain Eukaryota; kingdom Metazoa; phylum Chordata; class Actinopteri; order Salmoniformes; family Salmonidae; genus Hucho; species Hucho hucho. The sequence goes on from QNTS01000224.1 coordinate 808,892, forward strand.
TATGTGTTTGCTGAGTAATTAGCTGAAATTTACTACGGCTGTGTTTACTTTCCACTTTGATGGCGAACTTTCTGTACTGCTAACTTTCACTTCCAGTAATTTTCGCTCTGGCACTGGTTCAATGAATTAGTATATTTCTGTATGTAACCCTGAGCTGCACTCCACTCCCCATCCCCCACAGCCTTCGCCTGAGGGTACCATAAGCCTGCCTCTCAAACTCTCTCTGACCTGTGCCCTGATAGGTTGGTAAGGAGTTTACTAGGGGGCCGGACATCTGCCCATAATACTTGCAGTCTCCCTCAAGCAGTGACATCATCTCTGTCTCTGCCCATGGAATTGTGGGATGGTGTGCGTGCAAAAGTGGCTTCACTCTGACCTTTCACCTCTCACACTCTCCTTTGCAGCCAAAATGGAAGCCACATGTCTCTTAATTTGTCCTGTTTATAAAGGTTTGTAATGTGCGAAAGTGCAATGTAAGTATCAAAATAGTGAAATAACATTGTTAACTAAATATTTCATAAGTTTTATGACAATTTTGTCATGTTTATTGACCAAGCTGGAAAACATATTGACATTGTGCCGTGCCGATATCTCGTGCCGATATTTAGCCTTAGATTGAGTTTACCACCCACTTTGGACAGCATTCCCAAACAACTCGACTCCGAGAAGACCGGATCCCAGCGTGACGGGGGCCGTCCACAGGCTGAGCCTCGAACAGAAGGACTCAGGCCCCAATCAAAATCTAGCAAAGCGTTTTTCTATATGACTACATTGGTGAAAAATTGTGAAATGCTAGCTATCTAGGCTGTGGATTGTGGTCTGTGGAATGTTGTCCCACTCCTCTTCAATGACTGTGTCAAGTTGCTGAATATTGGCAGGAACTCAAAGACGCTGTCGTACATGTTGATCCAGACCATCCCAAACATGCTCAATCGGTGACATCTCTGCTGAGTATACAGGCCATGTAAGAACTGGGACATTTTCAGCTTCCAGGAATTGTGTACATATCCTTGCGACATGGGGCCGTGCATTATCATGCTGAAACATGAGGCGATGGAGGCGAATTAATGGCACGACAGCGGGCCTCAGGATCCCGTCACGGTATCTCTGTGCATTCAAATTGGCAGTGATAAAATGCAATTGTGTTTGTTGTCCGTAGCTTATGCCTGCCCATACCATAACTCCACCGCCACCATGGGGCACTCTGTTCACAACGTTGACATCAGCAAACCGCTCACCCACACAACGCCATACATGGTGTCTGCCATCTGCCCGATACAGTTGAAACACGGATTCATCCATGAAGAGCACACTTCTCTAGCGTGCCAGTGGCCATCGAAGGTGAGCATTTGCCCACTGAAGTCAGTTATGACGCCGAACTGCAGTCAGGTCAAGACCCTGGTGAGGATGACGAGCACACAGATGAGCTTCCCTGAGACGGTTCTTGACAGTTTGTGTATAAATTCTTTGGTTGTGCTAACCCACAGTTTCATTCCAATAGTTATAGAATTTGAATGGTTAGAATATTATTCTTTGTCAAATCCATTAAAGAAAAGTCAAACTGAAAAATGTTCTCCTTATTTCTCCTGGTTACCTACTGTCTGCAAAGGTTGTTACATTGTAACCACAAAGTAATAAAACATGTCGCTTCACTTTACATTAAGTTGCTTGCTCCTGGGTAGTACATTGTAATATATCCCTTGTAACAACATTGTAACTACAGAGTTGGTTGTTAAAGATTGTTACATTGTAAGTACAACGATCCCGCAGATGAAGAAGCCGGTAGTGGAGGTCCTGGGCTGTCGTGGTTACACTTGGTCTACGGTTGAGAGGCAGGTTGGACGCACTGCCAAATTCTCTGAAATGACGTTGGAGGCGGTTTATGGTAGAGAAATTAACATTCAATTCTCTGGCAACAGCTCTGGTGGACAGTCCCGCAGTCAGAATGCCAATTGCACATTCCCTCAAAACTTGAGACATCTGTGGCATGGTGTTGTGTGACAAAACTGCACAACACAAGGTGCACCTGTGTAATGATCATGCTGTTTAATCAGCTTCTTGATTTGCCACACCTGTCAGGGGGGTGGATTATCTTGGCAAATGAGAAATTACAGGGATGAAAAACACATTTGTGCACAAAATCTGAGAGAAATAAGCTTTATGGGCATATGGAACATTTCTGGAATCTTTTATTTCAGCTCATGAAACATGGGACCAACACTTTACATGTTGCCTTTATATATTTTTTGAGAATAGTTAGGACTTTTTATTAATAGATTGCTTTGAGTCTACATTTGGGAATTTAATTTGAATGGTTTGAATCTTTGTCTAATCCATTAAAGAAAAGTAAAACAGACGTATTTATCCTGTCTCCTTATTTATCCTGGTTAGCCTATTGTCTGCAAAGGTAATCTTTCATGAGAGGGATCTAACCAAGGAAACACTGATATACTGTATGTACACACAAACAGATCTCTCTCTCTCTCTCTCTCTCTCTCTCTAATTCAAATCCCTTTGAATAATTACTATGTTAAGGATATGTTATACTATATCTAGCACGTTTCCCTTTTCTGTGTTCCCTTGCCTAAAACATTTCTACAACATAAAGGGAGGGGCCTATAGTCACTAGTTAGATTGTCATGTTCCCTGCAAACAATGCATACAGCTAAACCTAATTTCTACGCTAAAACAACGTTGGCCGGGTCATCTCTCACCTTGGTCTTCCCCAGCTCCCATTCTGCACTGGTGCTGTCGTAGAGGTGGAGTAACTGGACGCACCGTCCCCTTGGGTCTTCTGGTGTAGACACAGTCCTCATTAACACCTTGTACCTAAGAAATGGACGGGACCCAATGGAATGTTAGCGTATACATGGCTCGGCATCAATTGGTCATAATACGCTAAATATGTCACAATATAAACATTTACGTTGTCAGTTTTCGAGACATGAAACATTGTTGCAGTTGCAAGCAAAGAGAGAGGGTGTGGTAGTTAATTTAAAGTAAATATGTGAATTGTTTTCGCCCCACCGTTAGCCAACTTAGCTTCCTAGCTAGCTAGAGTTATTTACATATTTTTCACAGTTACTGTTCCTACACTTCTTTGCTAGCTACCATAACGTTGCATCGTGCCTCCAAAAAGGACACTGTGGCTCCAGTTATTTTTTACATTTTTACAATTGTGATGTATCCATTTTCATAATGTATTAAAATCTTTGGATGTAACTCGCAGAAGAACGTACTGTATTCAGTCATGTGGAGGGAAAACAGCATACGATCGTCTCAGATAGGGCTGTGGCGATCATTGTGTCAGCCAGTGATTGTCATTAAAATAACTGCCTCACGGTAATTGACCGTTAATTAAGATTAACACATTTAGTATCTCCTGCTTCCATGCCTAGCCTACAAGCCACTGATGCGGACCTTTGGAACATCTACATTTTAAAAAGTCTAATAAATCCATTTAATAGAGCCTACACCATCACAATAAACCCATTATTTTCTAAGGCACTGCATTGCAGCTGGTGGTTCGACCCCAGGCTGTGTCATTACTGGCCATTACCGTGCGTCATCTGGGTTAGGGGAGGGTTTGGCCGGGGGGGGCTATACTTGGCTCGGGCGCCTGCAGGCTGACTACGGTAGTCAGTTGAACAGTGTTTCCTCCGACATTGGTGCAGTTGGCTTCCGGGTTAAGTGAGCGGGTGTTAAGAATCACGGTTTCGGAGGATGCATGACTCGACCTTCGCCTCTCCCGAGCCCGTTTGAGAGTTGCAGGGATGAGACAAGATCGTGATCAAATTGGGGAGAAAAAGGGGGTATAAAAAAAGAGTCTTCCTTATGTTAGGACCTGATCTGGCTATGCCATATGGCAGTGGGTTACACTAGTTCATTTAGTAGGCAAGATTTGCTTCTAATTCCTGTGGCATATTATTTTATAGTAAGAACAATACAATTGAACATAACTGAATAAAATAGAAAGGATATGTTGTGGCTATGTGGTTGAGCAGTTAACAAAGAAACAGGCCCTCCTATATCCTGTCAATTCCTGTCACGAACATTCTCGTTCTCAACTCCTATGGTTAGATACCACTCGGGCCTGATGGATGTTTCCCCGCCTTGTCATCTGTCCCTATCCGAATGGACTGTGCTACCTGGGTTAGGGTTTCTGCTTCTCCTCCTCCATCTTGTAGTGGAGTAGATGGAGAACAGCAAGAAGATTGTTCCAGTCAGTGCTGGTCCCATGTCACAAGTCGTGTAAACCGACGGCAGCGGCATGCTGCTAAGCGGACGGGAGTGACTGCGAGAGGTTCGGAACAGATTGACATAAGGAATAGCTTCGCTGCACTGGTGCCTGATCTACCTGCGCCTTCAATGCTGGGATTGCCTGTGTCTGTGACAGCGGTACTGACTCCAACTACAGTGACTCCAGCAGCGGCTTCGTCGTCGAGTTTGGCTCCTTTCCCTTTCTCTGGATCTGACGGGGCACTGCTTGCTGTGGGAGATCTGGACCAATCGCCGAGAGCAGCGGCAGTACACTATCCTGCTTCAACAAACTGTGTGAGGGTTAGGAATGAGCGGATTTCTCCTTTCCCTGTTCCGGCCGTTGTATTGTGCAGTTTAATGGTAAGAAATGTCTCAGTCCCAGGAGCAAAATCTTTGTGCTATCCAGGAGCATGAGTACAGGACATCAATCAGCTGCTCCCAAACATTTTAAACCAGCATCAGGAAATTGAGTCTATCATAGTTATTGTGGGATTCAATGGCATTATGAAGGGCAGCACTGAACAGCTGAAGATGGGTTTTAAAAAACTGACTGGGTCTCTCTTGACACCAACAGACGCCCCATAATATCTGGCCTTCTGCCCTCCTTAAATCGTGGCTGAATGTTTCAGCAGACGTTTAGCCCTCCATAACTGGCTACGAGACTGTTGCATCTCTGTGGGTGTAACATTTATTGACAATTTTGATACCTTCTGGAAACAAAGCTCGCATTATAAGGAGGATGGGATCCACCCAAATCATTTGGATTGCTGGATCCTTTCACAGCATTGTAAGGCTGCGTTGAGACAATGACTTATCAATGGACTAAGCCCAGCTCACTTAATCCCTACCATAGTGTCACTGAGTTGTAATAATGCTTCAGCAATAGTACATTATCCCAGGGCGTTGGAAGACACAATGTAAGTAACCCAATTGATGTACCTCTTACTGCCCTGAATGTCGCTGCTGATTCCACAGCTATTGTATGCAGTAATCATGTGCCTATGAATCAGATTTATACTGTTAACACTGAGGCGGTGTGCCCTAGTAGGAAGTCCACTGTGTGCAGCTCACCCTGCACTAACATAAACAACATGAGCATGTCTACTTCTGCTAAGCTTCCCAGTAAAGCAATGAACACAGTCAAACATCCCAGAAAAGTGCTAACATATGTAGCCTAAGAAACAAGGTTAATGAAGTCAATAACTTGCTAGTAACAGATTACATTCATATTCTGACAATAGAGAGCTGAGTACAGGCCATTAGCAACTGGCCGTTAGCACATTTGGTAGGCTACTAATGACAATCAGAGGCATCAGAGTACAGGTTTGGAGAAGCCTAGTTACCGTGACTCAACAGCCATGTGGAATTTGACTGTGGTCATGACTCCTGACTGTCAGTGTGGCGGTAATATGGTCACCATAACAGCCCTAGTCTCAGAGTAGGAGTGCTGGTTTAGGATCAGTTTAGCCTTTTAGATAACTTGAATAAGAATAACTGGACAGGGGAGAGCTGATCCTAGATCAGCACTTCTACTATACAACACTTGAACACATACGGCCCCAGCTCTGTACTCACCTGGAACAGAAGTCTTGGAAAGGTCTCCTGATGGGGAAGCCTGTACGGCGGATCTTTACCGTCTCTAGCATCCCTGAGTATCTGAGCTGGTTCAGCACCACCGTCTGGTCAAACTGCTCAGGCATCTGAGGGCAGGAAAGTGGATGGAAATAAGTAACACTGGGGCGGTTGCTTGGGCACAAAATGGCAGCCACATCGCATCACTCAGGTGGGTGCTGTACATAATGTTTTGGTGTGTTCCTTGAACCCAGTCGCTATTAGTTATGTAAATATAACCTAGTATTGACAAATCTGAAATGCTTTGGTGCTTAGATGCAGTGCTTACATGTTACTTATGTAACTTTTCCTCGATAAGTCGTTCAATCAGATGACGTGATACTTGTACAGTGCTTTTTATGACACCATTGTCACAGGAAATACATCCGATGTCATTAGGCAACTGGAAAACCAGCTTTCATATTTGTGTGTTAAGAAAATACATATGTTTAGTTTGAGACCACTAGAGACAAAGCCCTGACTTAATGTCATAAATTGACCAAGTTGAGATGACATAACTGATGATGTCTACAACCCTCACACAGCCCCTATTGTAAATCCTCCATTCATACTCTCATACGATGCATATCTCTCATTCATGAATCTAAGCCCTTTAACACAAAACACGCACGTGCACACGCACATCTCTCATTTACAAATCAAAGCCATTTAATTTGCTTGACCATTTAGAGACGTCTCCACCAGCAACAGATTCGAAAGCATTGGGGGAAGGAAGGGGAGTGTGTGAGCCAAAGCCTAGTGGAAGTCATTATGGGGTACCCCTCACCCTTAACCTCAGTGGGCGTAGAGGGGCAGCAATAAGAGGGCGCTTTCATACCCCATGTATTGCCCCTTTTATTTCAATTTCATTGAAAGGGCAGATCTCTACCCATTCTGGCCAAGAGAAGAAGTGATCAGATTTACCAATGGACACAGATCACTGGCTGAATGACGCCCTGTAAGAGCAATAGGCTAAGGGGACACTTTATTAGCATAATTTAATTAGCATAATGAGCTGGACTAGCCGTCGTTGTGTCACAAAGCCCCGTGTCATAGGAAGCTGCCGTCTGACTCTTTCTTTCTTTTTCTGACTGACTGTCGTTGTCTGGTTTTGACCAACCCGATTGTCTGTATGTCAGATGTGCTCCCTCTCTTTGTATATCGCTCTGTCTCTCTTCCATCTCTATGTTTTTAATTCTCCAATTTTAAAAAGCAGTTTGTCAGACAGTTGCCCTCTCTTTCTGTCTTCTGTCTCTCTTTTGCTCTCCCTCTCTTTCTCTGTCACTTTCTGACATTTGAAACATTACTTGTTTGTCAGAGAGCTGCCTCTGTAGGTCATATCTCTCTTTCCCTCTCTCTGTGTTGCACATTTTATTCTAATAAAGTACTCTTTATTTTTCCTCAGTCTGATTTTAAACCCCACAGCTGTCATTTCAGGAAGCCACAGTGGGCTACTCTCTCTGACATTCAGTTTCTATATCTAAACATGTAGTGAGTATGGGCTCAGGGAGTGCAAGAGCTACACCATGTATATGAAACAACTACTGTAGGCCTATGGCATACTCAGAACTAACGCGGTAAAAGGTGCATTCTGTCTCTTTTGTTTTATTAATTCCCTCAGTGGCCTCTTCAGGGGCGCTACATTAACACACTTGGCCAAAAGGCAAAAAATAACAAAATCAATTCTTATAGACCAGAAGACCCACAACCTCTTTACAAAAAAGTACAGGGTCAGCCCATTTGCCCGTCAATTAAAGTTACATATTGCACCTTTAAAAATCTAGTATGTGAATGTAAATCTAGATCCAGAATCTTTCATTCAAAGTTCCCAAACTTTAATCAATCAATCAATAGGCATGATTACAAACAAGCACAACAGCATCAGCCACGGCCTCTCTCTCACTGAAAGGAAGTATAGTCTGAGAAAGCAAAACCTTATCTCTTTCTCACCAAATTTCTAACTAAAGACCAAGCTGGTCATTCAGTTGGACAAAAGAGGGTGTGTTCAGGTGGTCATGGGGGTTGGGAACTCTGAGGGAAAAGTCAAATATGGACAAGAGAGAGGAGAGAATGTCCCCCCCTACAAATCATCATATGTATAGCAACAAAAAGCTAGGTTTGCAAAAAGCATCACACATATAAATTGTGCATTGTTGAAAGTAACAGTGTCCAAAAGAGCATTGCATTTGAAAGGTTCAAAGATTAATTCATAATAGAGTGAGCTGTGGTGACACATCTGTCTGTTTTTAACAGAAATTTCACACATTGTTATCAATCTCCGTATCAATTCATTTTGGTCATGCTGTGAGCAAAATCAATGAACTGCAACAAATGAGAACAACTATCAATTACATTATTGCAGCACAACAAATACACATCTAATAATGCCACATAATTGGCAATATCAGAAGAGTTGTCCCTTTCGCCAGCCAATCAAATGGTAGGTCCTCCCCAAAAATGCTAGCCCTAGATAATGAATGTGATGGCACAACAATCAATAACTGTAGCTAGCAAATGCAACAAGAAACCACTTCGCCATGCCAACACTGAACCGTGCACCTTTTCAGTCTTCCATTTCCACTCCACCACGAAAGCCAATCTTTCAGGTAAAACATACTCCAGTGCAACAAACAAAGCCTAATGCACACTAGCCGAGCGATAACACTTTCCATTCAAACTACATTGCCTCTTACCATGCAATGCAGCGTAGTCTCTCATTCCATCTATAACAATAAGCCAAGAGTTCCGTATCAAGGCAGAGAGATAGAGACAAACGACAGAAGTTCCTAAAAGCTGGGTCTCCCTCTCCAACACACAAGAATAAACACAAGCAGAGAATGAACAAAGCCTTTTGCCAGCTCCGCTTCTCTTTATGTGTGGGGGCGGTTACCATGGAGATGCGTCCCATGCTGAGGCTAATTTGTATGGGCCACTTGTAGGGACTGTTGGGGAGGGTGGGGAGAAGTGTGTGTGTATCAGTGTGTGTCTGTGTGAGTGAACATTTTTGTGCCTGTGTGTGAGCGTGTTCTATGTAAGTGCATATGTGTGTGTGCGTGTCTTTGCCTGTGTGTTTGTTTGTGCGCACAAGGGGGAAAGGGAATACTGGACAAAAGCAGTGCACTCTGGAAACAAGAGGAGCGGGCATCGGGGAACGAAAGCTGTTTATTTTCAAACATGGTTGACTCAAGTAGGGCTATGTTCCAATATCCACACTAGCATACCCACTTAGAATGAATCAATGTATTAGGCAGGCATTGAAGCCATGGAACATTTTATTTTGCAACGTGACCCAAATGAGCTACCCTCCAGTGCATTCATTGTAACATTGGCTGAAATAGTACTCACACATAACTATTTCATGTTTCAAAACGATTTCTTTATCCATATTAAGGGTACTGCTATGGAATCCCCTATGGCTAATTTGTATGTGGGTTACATGGAGAAACAGTCAATTCACTTATATCTACATGGATATTATGACGGAGGCGGGCAATGTTTGTTCCCTTGGACTGTAGGTGTTAAGCAGTGAAAACTCTTTTGAATCTGCTGGGGACTCACACACCACTGACCACAACTACATTCCATGAAAACTAACCACGACTACTGACTCAACTACTGAACACACAACTACTGACCAAATCCGCACAACCACTGACCACAACTACTGAACACAACCACACAACTACTGACTACAACCACTCAACTACAACAACTAACCACAACTACTGACTCAACTACTGAACACAACTCCTGAACACAACTACTGACCAAAACCCCACAACCACTGACCACAAAACTACTGACCACAAGTGTACAACTTTTGAACACACAACTACTGACCAAAGTTTCTGACCACAACCACACAACTTCTGAACACACAACTACTGACCACAACCATACAATTTCTGACCACAACCACACAACTGCTAACCTCAACTGGCCAACAACTGACCACAACCACACAACTTATGACCACACAAATACTGACCACAACACAACTAAGGACCACAACACTACTGACTCCAACTACAACCACACAACGTATGACCACAACCTGAAAACTACTCACCACAACCACATAACTTTTGACCACATAACTACTGAACACACAGCTACTGACCACATAAGAACAACTGACCACAGCTACTGACCACACAACTACTGATGAAAACTACTGATCATAAGCATACAACTTTTGAACACATAGGACCACAACTCCTGAACACAACTACTGACCAAAACTACTGGTACCACAACAACACAACTACTGACTATAACGACTGACCATTAGTCCTGACCACAACAGCTAAACTACTGACCACAACCACTGACCAAACAACAAATGAAACACACAACTACTGACCACAGCCACACAACTACTGACAATAACTACTGGCCACAATTATTGACCACAACCACACAACTACTGACCACAACAACACAACTACATACCATAAAAACTGACCACACCGACTGACTCGACTACTGAACCACAACTACTGACCAAAACCACACAACACATCCACACAACGAATGACCGCAACCACACAACTACTGACTACAAATACTGACCACAACCACACAAATACTGGCTTCTACTACTGACCACAACTACAAAACCACAACTACTGACCACAATTACTGACCACAATCATATCTTCTGATCACAACCACACAATTACTGACCACATCTACTGACTACAATCACAAAACGTATGACCACAACTGCTGACCATAACCACACAATGGCTGACCACAATTAATGATGACAACCACTAAACTACTGACCACAACCACACAACTACTGACCACAACAACACCATTACTACTGACCGCAACCACAAAACTAATGACCACAACTACTGACCACAACCACACAACCACTGACCATAACCAAACAATTACTGACCACAACCCCTGACCACAAAACTACTGAACCACCACACAACTACTAACTACAAGTACTGGCCACAACTTCTGACGAAAAGTACTGACCACAACATCTAAACTTCTGACCAAACCACTGACCACACAACTACTGAACCACACAACTACTGACCACAACCACACAACTACTGATCACCACCACCAAATTAGTGACCACACAACTACTGAGCAAAATACTAAGCGCAACCTTCTGACCACAACTACTGACCACAATTACATGACTACTGACCACACAACTACTGAACTACACAATGACGACAACCACACAACTACTGACCACAATCACAAAACTACTCACCACAATTACTGACCACAGTTACTGACCACAACTACTAACCACAACTACTGGTATCACAACCACACAACTAATGACTACAACTACTGACCACAACCAAACAATTACTAACCACACAACAACTGACCACAATTACTGACCACAACTACTGACAAAAATTACTGACCGCAACTACGGACACACCCGTTAAACTACTGACCATAACCCCTAACCACAAAACTACTGAACAACAAAACGACTGACCAACCACACAACTACTAAACATCTACTAAGCAAAACTACTGACCACAACTAATGAACCACACATACTACTGACTAAAACTACAGACTACAACCACACAACTAGTGATCACAAAACTACTGAACAACACAACTAATGTCCAAAACTACTGACCATATCTACTGACCACAACCACACAGCTACTGACCACAACCACACAACTACTGACCACAAGTACTGTAGGGCCCAAAGAACCTGCAATTAAACTACACAACTACTGACCACAACTACTGCTCTGGTCTGCACTAGTTCTGGTCCAGCTCTGGTCCTGGGTGTAGCTAGCTAGCTCTGGACTTATTTTAGTGCATTTTTCACCCTGCCAGCTCCTATTAGTTCTATTGAGCACCGTGGCACCAACTCACCTTCCAAACGTTCTATTCCCATCTTATTGCTCAATATCACAATGCCTGCTTCGCTATTGTTGGCAATGAGACCTGCTCACGTTGTTTTATAGTTAAAATTTAAACAACAAAAATGATATTGGAACTCTGCGGTCTTCCCATTGTTTCAAATGGGGGAAATATAGGCATGTCTGTCTATTTCGCCAAATATCTCGAAATGTTTATATTTAGATTTTTTCAAGTCGGACGCCATTTTAATCTAGAGAATCTCCTCTTCCTAATTATGTAAGCCTGGGCAGCTAGCTTGGTTGTCATCAAATGCTAGCCCCAAAATACTTTTTGCCCTTGGAACACTGAGCTCCCCCCATTGTTTTCCTATGGAGAGGCATGCCGGTCTATTTTGCCAAATATCTCACTGTGTATATTTCGTTTTTTTCAAGTCGGGTGTAACTGGTGTGAAATGGCTAGCTAGTTAGCGGGTGTGCGCTAATAGTGTTTCAAGCGGTGACGTCACTCACTCTGAGCCCTTTAAGTAGTTGTTCCCCTTACTCTGCAAGGGCCGCGGTTTTTGTGGAGCGATGGGTAAACGATGCTTCGAGGGTGGCTGTTGTCTATGTGTGCAGAGGGTCCCTGATTCGAGCCCAGGTAGGTGCGAGGAGAAGGACGGAAGCAAAACTGTTACACGAGCACCATTTTGATCAGGAGAATCTCCTCTTTGTAATTATGTAAGTCTGGGCAGCGAGCTCGTTTGTCATCGATCACTAGACCAGAAATAGTCAGACGTCCCCCCCCCCCTACTTTTTCATTACGCAGACATAAGCACAGTTGACACCATCGAGGTGCGGATGTTTACTTTCTACACAAGTTGTTTTTTCCAGTTTCGTCCAATGAACAGATTGTAGTGGTAAAATAAAAAGGGATACATTTTTTTATGGAATTCTAAGCATCACTCCAGTCAAAACAGGCTCTGCAAATGTTTGATTCCATCAATTTGCTATGGGCTCGCGCTAGTGTTCCAGTTTAGCCAACGTTCTTAAGCCGTTTTTAAGCCATGCGTGAATTTTGACTCATTCTATTGTCCAGCCTATAGATAGCCAGAGCGAATATACGAAAGCACCCAAATGTCCATTGAGAAAGCACAACAACTATACCATTTAGCTAAGCTAAGAATGACGAGAATAATCAAGTCAAGAAACGTTGGGCAGTTAGATAGCCTATAGTTAATATACTGGCAAGTTTTATGTATAACTACTAACGTTAGGTAGCTAGCTGACATACCGGTACATACTGCTGTAATGATATGCTATGTGGTTCGTAAGGACAGCGTGGCTAACAAATTGTCAGCCAACATAACGTGTAAGGTAACTTATTTGAAAAGTCATTACTTTATTACATTGAGTAGCAAGCTACCCCTTTTTTTCACACCTAGCTCGGCTATTAGACTATTCTTTAGTAAAGGTTGAATAGTCAATTGTTCAGCTATTAGCCCCCCTCCCCAACTTGCAACAAATTGTTGTTCCCATCTCATTCCTTTCCCTCTTCCACGCATCATTCTGCTCCGGAGTGGCTCGCTTGTGGGTGTGCTGGCAGGATATGGCAGCATCTTCGGTTGTGCATTAAGAATTCTGCATACAGTAGCACGTTTGTATGAAGGTGTGGTTATTCACAGGCAAATTGTTATATGCTATTAAGGTACATTTGTGTCTTTTTGTCGAGAGCAAAACAGTTTTTATTTTCAATCAAAAATAATTGTTCTGAAGCAACTTTTTCCCAACACAAAGGAAGTCAAAGCGGACACTTACGAAGATTGCATCTCAGGTAAGCAGCATTGGGCTGTATTGCCGTATCCTAAAAATGGCATCTGCTGCTTTAGATTGAACGGTCAGATCTCAGTTATTGTTTTCATATCTTTAAAAATAAGTTGTTTTCTATACTTTCAGAGAGCAAGCTGATCAAGGGGTCAAAAATGTAGATTATGCCAGATGTTCACTGTCCGAAGAACAGGCCGTGGAAGCTTTATTGCTGGCAAAGATGTCCATAACTAGAGGTAATTAAACTGTTCTGTGTTCTTTTTCTCCATCTCTGCCTTTCTTGTTGTACATGGAACCTGTTTCACATGCATCAATTAAAAAACCCTTTCTAATTTTCAGATTTACACCACATAAACACAGCCATTTTCACAGGACTATCTGTTGCTGCCAAGTCATGATTTGTGGTGAGACACACAGTTGAAGTCGGAAGTTTACATACACTTAGGTTGGAGTCATTAAAACTCGTTTTTCAACCACCACAAATTTCTTGTTAACAAACTATAGTTTTGGCAAGTTGGTTAGGACATCTACTTTGAGCATGACACAAGTAATTTTTTCCAACAATTGTTTACAGACAGATTATTTCACTTATAACTCACTGTATCACAATTCCAGTGGGTCAGAAGATAAAATACACTAAGTTGACTGTGCCTTTAAACAGCTTGGAAAATTCCAGAAAATGATGTCATGGCTTTAAAAGCTTCTGATAGGATAATTTACATCATTTGAGTCAATTGGAGGTGTACCTGTGGATGTATTTCAAGGCCTATCTTCAAACTCAGTGCCCCTTTGCTTGACATCATGGGAAAATCAAAAGAAATCAGCCAAGACCTCAGAAAAACAATTGTAGACATCCACAAGTCTGATTCATCCTTGGGAGCAATTTCCAAACGCCTGAAGGTACCACGTTCATCTGTACAAACAATAGGACAGAAGTATAAACACCATGGGACCACGCAGCCGTCATACCGCTCAGGAAGGAGACGCATTCTGTCTCCTAGAGATTAACGTACTTCTGTGCTAAAAGTGCAAATCAATCCCAGAACAACAGCAAAGGACCTTGTGAAGATGCTGGAGGAAACAGGTACAAAAAGTATCTATATCCACAGTAAAACGAGTCCTATATCGACATAACTTGAAAGGCCGCTCAGCAAGGAGGAAGCCACTGCTCCAAAACCGCCATAAAAAAGCCAGACTACGGTTTGCAACTGCACACAGAGACAAAGATCGTACTTTTTGGAGAAATGTCCTCTGGTCTGATGAAACAAAAATACTGTTTGGCCATAATGACAATCAGTATGTTTGGAGGAAAAAGGGGGAGGCTTGCAAGCCGAAGAACACCATCCCAACCATGAAGCATGCGGGTGGCAGCATCATGTTGTGGGGGTGCTTTGCTGCACTTCACAAAATAGATGGCATCATGAGGTTGGAAAATGATGTGGATATATTGAAGCAACATATCATGACATCAGTCAGGAAGTTAAAGCTTGGTCGCAAATGGGTCTTCCAAATGGACAATGACCCCAAGCATACTTCCATAGTTGTGGCAAAATGGCTTAAGGACAACAAAGTCAAGGTATTGTTGTGGCCATCACAAAGTCCTGACCTCAATCCCATAGAACATTTGTGGGCAGAACTGAAAAAGCGTGTGCGAGCAAGGAGGCCTACAAACCTGACTCAGTTTCACCAGCTCTGTCAGGAGGAATGGGCCAAAATTCACCCAACTTATTGTGGGAAGCTTATGGAAGGCTACCCGAAAAGTTTGACCCAAGTTAAACAATTTAAAGGCAATGCTACCAAATACTAATTGAGTGTATGTAAACTTCTGACCCACTGAGAATGTGATGAAAGAAATAAAAGCTGAAATAAATCATTCTCTGACATTTCACATTCTTAAAATAAAGTGGTGATCCTAACTGACCTAAAACAGGGAACTTTTACTAGGATTAAATGTCAGGAATTGTGACGAACTGAGTTTAAATGTGTTTGGCTAAGGTGTATGTAAACTTCCGACTTCAAACGTAGCCCTCTATATTTAAATGTTTCAGGTACACTCCGATAGGTGTCTGCGTCACATACAGTATCTTCTATTGACATGATCTTCTATTGTTTGTCCTCGTGTCTGTTTTTCAGCATAAAGTACTCTGTAGCCACTTAGTGTGGACACCAAGTGAGACCACACACACACAATAACAGTCTCTCTTCTTCACTTCATCCCTCTCCCCATTCTCCCTAAATCCTATAGGTTATATCAGCTGTTTTGGTGAACCCCTCCCGCATCTGAACTGGCTGACACAGAGGGCACAGCATGATCATAGGTGAGTGCCCCACTGCTCCCTAAGTAGTTAATGATCCAAGGTCAGTTTTCCATTTCACCTCCTGATTATGATGACTGACCGTGTTACAATAAAAAAAACAAGGCTTAATCATGGTCTCTCTCTGTCCATTTGTCACTTGTCTGCAGGTATGTTTTGATGTGAGAGAGGAAGCCAGTCCCGTCATCGCTACCTCCCCCGCTCTTAAGATAACCTTCGGGCTAACTGGGGGCCCAAGGCTGGTTAAGAGACACCGCAATTGTGATGAACTGAGAGAATATTAGGGTAGCACTGTAATTCATGAATCGTATGCTGTCTGCCGCTGTTCTTACCTCTTTCCCTTTCTGTCTTCTACACCTCTCCACCTCTCTCCTCGTCTTTCTTCTTCGTTTTATAATGCACACTATATGTGCATTGAAGTACAGATTGAACTTGTATTTATAATATAATATTACAATTATCATAATTATAATGCATGTATTATGTATTTATAACACCTGGATAAATAACTTCTTTCAATAAAGCGTTTCACATTCTCCACTGGTTGAAATTAAGTATCTCATTGAAATACTATCCTGTGTCCTCAGATTAATGCAGATGAAGGGAGTTAGATATGCAGAGTTTTTTTTCTGTATATATGAATTACAAATCAATCATGTTTCTAGTCTATTGCATAGTTACAATGTATAATCATTGATGTCCCAGGAGCGGTAAACACTGTTGAAGTGTATAATTGTAATACATACATGCAGACACAGCATCATTCAACTAAGGAGTTTGATACATCTCTGAATGTCTCAGAGATTCATACCTGAACCACACCTTTATTTGCCAAGGAAGAGTACATGATCAGTGAATATATTCAATGTACAGGCTACAATGTGGGGATCTCATGCGTGGTAATAACTACAGTACATGTATATAGGACTTGCATCCTTGGCACAATAAAGTTATTATATTCTACTCTATCCATAGGCTTCATTAATGCCATTCAGACTTGAAGTTGATACAACAACTATGATAGCTGAGGTTCATAGATTAGTATGAATATTAGTTCAGAACTGTTTTAGGGTCCATACACAGATCGGCTACATACTGTAGCTAGCTACACATCCATAGGCATATAGTTATTTTTATCCTCCACTACACAATAAGCAAGTAAATAGTTAGCTAGCCAAGAAACTGAAGATCTCGTACAACGCTGTGTACTACTCCCTTCACAGAACAGTGCAAACTGGCTCTAACCAGAATAGAAAGAGGAGTGGGAGGCCCTGGTGCACAACTGAGCAAGAGGACAAGTACCCGCAAAACACCAGTCTCAACGTCAACAGTGAAGAGGTGACTCCAGGATGCTGGCCTTCTAGGCAGAGTTGCAAAGAAAAACCCATATCTCAGACTGTCCAATAAAAATAAAATATAAAGATGGGCAAAATAACACAGACACTGGACAGAGGAACTCTGCCTAGAAGGCCAGCATCCCGGAGTCACCTCTTCACTGTGCCTGTTTGATGGTTCATCGGAGGGTATAGCGGGATTTCTTATAAGCTTCCGGGTTCGAGTCCCGCTCCTTGAAAGCGGCAGCTCTACACTTTAGCTCAGTGCGGATCATGCCTGTAATCCATTGCTTCTGGTTGGGGTATGCATGTACAGTCACTGTGGGGACGACATCATCGATGCACTTATTGATGAAGTGTGGTGTACTCCTCAATGCCATAGGAAGAATCCCGGAAAATATTCCAGTCTGTGCTAGCAAAACAGTCCTGTAGCTTAGCATCTGCTTCATCTGACCACGTTTTTATTTACTGAGTCACTGGTACTTCCTGCTTTAATTTTAGCTTGTAAGCAGGAATCAGGAGGATAGAATTATGGTCAGATTTGCCAAATGGAGGGCGAGGGAGATCTTTGTACTTGTCTCTGTCTGTGGACTAAAGGTAGTCTAGAGTTTTTTTCCCTCTGGTTGCACATTTAACATGCTGGTATAAATTTGGTAAAACGGATTTAAGTTTCCCTGCATTAAAGTCCCTGGCACAAGGAGCGCCGCCTCTGGATGAGCATTTTCCTGTTTGCTTATGGCGGTATACAGCTAAGAAACTCATTGAGTGTGGTCTTAGTGCCAGCATCGGCCTGTGGTGGTGTGTAGACAGCTATGGAAAATACAGATGAAAACTGTCTAGGTAGAGTGTGGTCTACAGGTTATCATGATATACTCTACCTTAAAACTGATTTGCTTTAAATAGTTAAGTAAAGCTTTTTTAACATCTACCACTACCACAAAAAAAAGTCCCATCAATTTTACTTAATGTACAATTAACATCTAGTTATTGTGGGGCTTGCAAAGCAAAAGCCCCGACTTTAAATCTCCATCATACTTCTGACTTTTTATGATTATTACTATTATTGTGGGGCTTTCAACGCAAAAGCCCCAGCTTCAATCTTCAACATACCTCCTCTTCTTATTGTACTTTAGCAAGCTACTCATCTTACACCATTTAAGCTAGAAATGCCGATCAAACTTTAAAACGTGCAGACTGGTCTCGCTTGAGTTGCATGTATACAACTTTTTCATATTTTTGTCCTTCTTTTTGTCCTCCATCCCCTTGTATGGGATTTACTCAACATTCTAAAGAGCCCATTGTGACATAATTACTTTCAACATTCCATTCACTGTAAATGCAACAATACATCTTTTCACACAAATCAGCTACTTTGACGTCTTGGTTTACTACTCTGCTATTCAAATCTGAAATAATAACAGAAATATCCACTATGGATCTAACAATACAGCTGTTTTAGTAACCACATCAACAACATTTTCTGTAAAAAATTTTGAAAACAACTGCCGTTTTGAACACCTCAACAAGTTAGACAAAAAGTTAGAGGGTATGACATCTTTGTCTACTTCTCTGCTATTCAAATCTGTTTGCGGAACCAAAATATCCCTACGGATCTAACGATACAGCCAGGGCCTAAAATTAACACCCTCCACTTCCCAATTTTGGCATGGGTGGTTAAGATGTCTATTTCACCAGCCACATTGGCGGGTGGTCAGGGCTCCACAGTGCGAGCACTTCACTTGCATTAGTGAATAAAAATAGTCAAGTATTTATCTAAGTGACAATACCCAAGAAGCCTGTGTTTGGAGGATATATTGGCACGGGTGTTGTTAGGCCCGAGACGAAGTCTATCCTTTAAACACCGGCTTCGAGGGCATTATCACTTTTATACAACGGGTTACCATCATATTCAAATAATGATTTACATATTTGCATTGAAAATGTAATTTTGATTAATTTATTCATACTATTTCATCCTTCCAAAAGATATAGTCCCAACACAAATCTAGTGTTGCTACCCAAGCCAGCTGGTTGTTCGTTCTACCGGTTCGGTTGCTTGTATTTTTGTTCTGTATCTATGGACGAGACCCAGTAGTTCGTTCTAAATGTTCTGCTGGCAACGTATCCCTTGCTTGCTAGCTAGCCAACTACTGTACATCTAACTTACAGTCACGTCAAAAAGTGCAGCCAGAACAACAGCAAAGCAGCCACATTTGCATTTGTTTAAGCTGTTTTCTAGAGACATTTATTTGGGTACATCCATAACAATGGGCTATTGAGACACGATTTCGCCTGGCATAGAAAATGTGCTCTCTCGTCAGGACACTGTTGTTCAGAGGAGCTAGCCAACAACAGGGCTAACACAATCACTTCAAACTGAAGCTGGAAATACTTTTTTCAATTGACATTCCTTTGTATATATCCATAAAAATGATTCCAGCTGATTCATGATTTCGACTGGCTGAGAAACGCTGCCTGCCTGTCTGACTCGTCCCGACTCCCGACACGTACATTACCATGGGAGAGCTGGAGATCGAATTTGAAGATTTATACAAGGTTTATACAAATCTCCGCTGTTGAAAACTAAATGTTAGTTAAAAAGAAATGTGGGATAATGTCTAGATGCTTTTTATAGTGGAGATCAAGTTGATAAAGTATCCATTATCCTGGGAATTCAAATGGTGTTAAGTAGCCGGTTAAGTAGGGGCAGCAGGTAGCATATTGGTTAGCATTGGGCCAGTAACAAAAAAGGTTGCTAGATCGAATCCTCGAGCTGACAAGGTAAAAATCTGTCGTTCTGCCCCTGAACAAGGTAGTTAAACCACTGTTCCTAGGCTGTCATTGTAAATAATAATTTCTAGATAAATAAAGGTTAAATAAAAGTGTTGTTTTTTAAAGTGTGCGTTCTATTTATGTTCGTTGGCATGTATACTGGTATGGTTTGTTGTGTACAATATGTATAAAAAAGAGATACAAGCACACATGTACAAACTGCTTACAACAGGGGTTCCCAAACCTTTTTGTCCAACATCGACATTTTGATATTTGAACATTCTGGCAATCCCAACCATGTGATTTGTTTTTATTGAATTAACAGCCAAAGTTTACTTTTTTTTATTGGGGCAATGGCAGTCAACTGCAAAATATTCTACAAGTATTTCTGATTGCATTCTCAACTCACCATCATATACTTTTAATGTGGGTCTATGACAGTCATTTGCAAATTAGTCTGACATAATCTCTCTTATCTCACCACCACTAATGAGATGGGTGTGCTTGATGCATGTTGTGTGTGGAGCTTCTCAAAGTCAGTCTTCTCACATGTCAGCTGTTTGATTTCACGTACCGGTATATCAACTCAGCCAGGATCAGAGTCAAACGGATATCGCTGATTCGGTCACTCATCTGTATATATATATTTTTTATTTTCCCTGCATGCTTGCGTTTAGTTCGTTCAGTTTCCCAAATATGTCTGTTACTTAGGCAAGGAGTCACATTTTCTTTTCATTACACAGAAAGTCAACAAAGTTTGTTTTTTACATCCATTGCGAATGACAACAGTTCCTCTCAATGATTATTTTTTATTTCCAACACTCCCCCTCGATAACCATCAAGCCACGTATGAAATAGAACATCCGCATGCTCCAATCCCATATCTCCTCATAGTTTTGCGAACAGACGTGTGCGCAATGTAGTTTACAATCAAAGTTAACTGCTGCATATCTCAGAGTTCAGCGCTCACCTCTTTTGCATCCAGTTGCTCTCATGTATCAATTATAGCTCAGTGGGATTATCATGCAATGCGTCCATATGGCAGAGGGAGACACATTCATAACTAGAGTGAAGAGGCCTGCCCGCCGTCCCGTGATAGATGGAGCCCCATCTGTGCAAAAGTCCACCATTTGATCCCATGAAATCAGTTTTTCGTATATAGCCACGCAGCACACTGAACAACCCCTGTGCCATTTCATGCTTGGAAATCGTGAGATAGAACAATATGTCCTCGTGAATAGCATCCCCCGATATGTAGCGAACAAAAGTCAATGCATGGGCATCTCGGCACTCAAAACTAACTGGTATGGTTTGGGGGAAAGAAAGAGGGGTTGAGGCATAAGGTGGGGAGATTTTGAGTCGTTCAGTCAGTTTCTTCTTGATTGCTAGCTATAGAATTAATTCTAAGTTTTACAGTGTTATCTGACAAAGGTACTGATATGAGTTTTTGTTCCTCTGCCTACCCACACATTGTTTTCACCATATCAATTGGGTCCAGCAATATCAAAGTCTCTGCAATAGTGTGTGGTTTCTTGGCATTCTCTCAACCAGCTTCATGAGGTAGTCACCTGGAATGTGTGCCTTGTTAAAAGTTCATTTATGGAATTTCTTTCCTTCTTAATGCGTTTGAGCCAATCAGTTGTGTTGTGAAAAGGTCGGGGTGGTATACAGAAGATAGCCCTATTTGGTAAAAGACCAAGTCCATATTATGGCAAGAACAGCTCATATAAGCAAAGAGAAATGACAGTCCATCATTACTTTAAGACATGAAGGTCAGTGAATCCAGAACATTTCAAGAAACTGGCTCTCATGAGGACCGCCACAGGAAAGGAAGACCCAGAGTTACCTCTGCTGCAGAGGATACGTTCATTAGAGTTAACTGCACCTCAGATTGCTGCCCAAATAAATGCTTCACAGAGTTCAAGTAACAGACACATGTCAACATCAACTATTCAGAGGAAACTGCGTGAATCAGGCCTTCATGGTCGAATTGCTGCAAAGAAACCACTACTAAAGACACCACTAAGAAGAATTGACTTGCTTGGGCCAAGAAATACGAGCAATAGACATTAGACCGTTGGAGTCCACATTTGAGATTGGGTTCCAACTGCTGTGTCTTTGTGAGAAACAGAGAAGGTGAACGGATGATCTCCACATGTGTGGTTCCCACCGTGAAGTATGGAGGAGGAGGTGTGATGGTGTGGGGGGTGCTTTGCTGGTGACACTGTAGGTGATTTATTTAGAATTCAAGGCATACTTAACTAGCATGGCTACCACAGCATTCTGCAGCGATACGCCATCCCATCTGGTTTGCGCTTAGTGGGACTATCATTTGTTTTTCAACAGGACAATGACCCAAAACACACCTCCAGGCTGTGTAAGGTCTATTTGACCAAGGAGAGTGATGGAGTGCTGCATCAGATGACTTGGCCACCACAATCACCTGACCTCAAGCCAATTGAGATGGTTTGGGATGAGTTGGACCGCAGAGTGAAGGAAAAGCAGCCAATAAGTGCTCAGCATATGTGGGATCTCCTTCAAGACTGTTGGAAAAGCCTTCCTCATGAAGCTGGTTAAGAGAATGCCAAGAGTGTGCAAAGCTGTCATCAAGGCAAAGGGTGGCTACTTTCAATAATCTAAAACATTAAATATATTTTGATTTGTTTAACACTTTTTTGGTTAATAGATGATTCCATATACTTATGATGTCTTCACTATCATTCTATAATGTAGAAAACAGTAAAAATTAAGAAAAACCTTTGAATGAGTAGGTGTCTCCAACCTT
This sequence comes from Hucho hucho, assembly GCA_003317085.1. Classification (NCBI taxonomy): domain Eukaryota; kingdom Metazoa; phylum Chordata; class Actinopteri; order Salmoniformes; family Salmonidae; genus Hucho; species Hucho hucho. The sequence goes on from QNTS01000224.1 coordinate 831,643, forward strand.
TTGACTGGTACTGTATATAGTATAATAACAATAGTGTATACTATTGCGATACAATATACTACATTGTTTGTTTGTTGTTCATTGGTTAATTCACTATCAGTCACAAATAGAGAATATATAGTTGTCATTGAAACAATGGGCCACAGTCAATTGCTCCCCCCAGCAACATAATGTATCAATGAATGTATCAGGACTAATTAAATATCTAATAAGGACTACATTGATCAGTTGACTAACAGTCTATCACAGTGCCATCCGCTTTGTCACCAAAGCCCCTTATACTACCCACCACTGCGACCTGTATGCTCTAGTCGGCTGGCCCTTGCTACATTCTCGTCGCCAGACCCACTGGCTCCAGGTCATCTACAAGTCCCTGCTTAGTAAAGCCCCGCCTTATCTCAGCTCGCTGGTCACCATAGCAGCACCCACCCGTAGCACGCGCTCCAGCAGGTATATCTCACCGGTCACCCCCAAAGCCAATTCCTCTTTTGGCCGCCTTTCCTTCCAGTTCTCTGCTGCCAATGACTGGAACGAACTACAAAAATCACTGAAACTGGAGACACTTATCTCCCTCACTAGCATTACGCACCAGCTGTCAGAGCAGCTCACAGATCACTGCACCTGTACATAGCCCAACCAACTACCTCATCCCCTACCGTATTCATTTATTTATCTTGCTCCTTTGCACCCCAGTATTTTTACTTTGCACATTCATCTACTGCACATTTACCATTCCAGTGTTAAATTGCTATACTGTAATTACTTCGCCACCATGGCCTATTTATTGCCTTACGTTCCTTATCTTACCTCATTTGCACACATTGTATATAGATTTGTTTTTTTTCCTACTGTATTATTGACTGTATGTTTGTTTTACTCCATGTGTAACTCTGTGTTGTTGTATGTGTTGAACTGCTGTGCTTTATCTTGGCCAGGTCGCAGTTGTAAATGAGAACTTGTTCTCAACTTGCCTACCTGGTTAAATAAAGGTGAAATAAAAAAAATTAAAATAAACTAATCGGTTCAAATTTACTACTCCTTCTCGTTGGCCCTAACCCTTTGATGTTTGCAGATATGTAATGTCTAGGTAAGTATTTGCAGTGTATTGGTGGGACTTCCATATTGCTTAAACCTTATAGATCTATAAAGGGTTAGGGAGAAAATGTAGACCAGCTGAACCATTTGTTTCCACCGAACTCTTTCTTTCCTCCCTTCTTTTCCTTCCATATCATGCAGAACATGTTTTTGTCTCTGACAGGAGCCACTGACTCAACTTGACTCCTCCTCATTCTGGGCTCAGGCTGTATTTCATGTGTGTACATTAACCAAGCCTTGCAAATTCCCTAGAGGTCATAGGGCAGCAAAGGGCCGAACTCCCATTTAATGCTATAGTGTGTTAGTGTGAGTGTGGTCAGGTAAGAGGAGTGTTGCCTTTTTAGATGCAGTCGATGATTGGATTCACACACTTTACAAAAGATGGATTTTTCCTTTATTCATTGACGGCCTTGCCCTATTTTAAAAAGATTGTCTTCAAGGAAGAAGGGTATAATGTAAAGTGTGGATATGTAGGAGCTTACCTTGTGAGTGTTTGGCTTGATGCATCGCACAAAAAATGGGTTCGAAGTACTGAGGTTGGCCATCAGTGAGTGCAAGGAATTCTGGGTAAAAAAGGATGAATTGTTAGCTAACTCAGACACTATTACCCTTCAGTATTGTTAGGAATGCTGATTATTATGCACTTTCCATGTCCATGATATAAAGGCAAATACAAACAAGGGTCAAGGGTCAATTAAATGGTCACTGCATTATGTACAGAACAAAAATGTAAACGCAAAGTGTTGGTCCCATTTTTCATGCTCTGAAATAAAAGATCCCAAAAATGTTCCATACACCCAAAAAAGCGTATTTCTCTCAAATTTTGTGCACAATTTTTTTTACATCCCAGTCAGATCATCCATCCACCTGACAGGTGTGTGATATCAAGAAGCTGATCAAAGAGCATGATCATTATGCTGGGGACAATTGTGCTGGGGACAATACAAGGCCACCCTAAAATGTGCAGTTTTGTTACACAACACAATGCCACAGATGTCTCAAGTTTTGAGGGAGTGTGCATTTGGCATGCTGACTGCAGGAATGTCCAACAGAGCTGTTGCCAGATAATTGAATGTTCATTTGTCTACCATAAGCCGCCTCCAACGTCATTTTAGAGAATCTGGCAGTACATCCAACCGGCCTCAGAACCGCAGACCACGTGTAACCACGCCAGCCCACGACCACCACATCCGACTTCTTAACCTGCGAGATCATCTGAGGAGGGGGGTACTGAGGAGTATTTTTGTCTTTAATAAAGCCCTTTCGTGGGGAAAATCACATTCTGATTGGCTGGGCATGGCTCCCCGTTGGATGGACCTGGCTCACAAGTCGGTGTGCTTATGCCCTCCCGGGCCCACCGTTGGCTGCGCCCTTTCCCAGTCATGTGAAATCCTTAGATTAGGGCCTAATGAATTTATTTGAATTGACTGATTTCCTTCTACGAACTGTAACTCATGAAATTGTTGCCTGTTGTGTTTATATTTTTGTTCAGAATATACAGTACCAGTCAAAAGTTTGGACACACCTACATATTCAAGGGTTGTTCATTATTTTAACTATTTTCTACATAGTAGAATAATAGTGAAGAGATCAAAACTATGAAATAACACAAATGGAATCATGTAGTAACCAAAAAGTGTTAAATATATCAAAATATATGTAACATTTTATATTCTCCAAAGAAGCCACCCTTTGCCTTGATGACAGCTTTACACACTCTTGGCATTCTCTCAACCAGCTTCACCTGGAATGCTTTTCCAACAGTCTTGATGGAGTTCCCACATATTTCCTTCACTCTGCAGTCCAACTCATCCCAAACCATCTCAATTGGGTTGAGGTCAGGTGATTGTGGAGGCCAGGTCCTTCTTGGTTAAAATAGCCCTTACACAGCCTGGAGATGTGTTTTGGGTCATTGTCCTGTTGTAAAACAAATGATAGTCCCACTAAGCGCAAACCAGATGGGATGGCGTATCGCTGCAGAATGCTGTGGTAGCCATGCTGGTTAAGTATGTCTTGAATTCTAAATAAATCACTGACAGGTTCATCAGCAAAGCACCCCCACACCATCACACCTCCTCCTCCATGATTCACGGTGGGAACTGCACATGTAGAGATCATCCGTTCACCTACTCTGTTTCTCACAAAGACACAGTGGTTGGAACCAAAAATATGAAGTTTGGACTCATCAGATCAAAGGACAGATTTCCACTGGTCTAATGTCCATTGCTCGTGTTTCTTGGCCCAAGCAAGTCACTTTTTCTTATTGGTGACCTTTAGTAATGGTTTCTTTGCAGAATTTCAACCATGAAGGGCTGATTCACGCAGTCTCTTCTGAACAGTTGATGTTGAGATGTGTCTGTTACTTGAACTCTGTGAAGCATTTATTTGGGCTGCAATTTGAGGTGCAGTTAACTCTAATTAACTTATCCTCTGCAGCAGAGGTAACTCTGGGTCTTCCTTTCCTGTGGCGGTCCTCATGAGAGCCAGTTTCATCATAGCGCTTGATGGTTTTTGCGACTGCACTTGAAGAAACTTGCTAAGTTCTTGACATTTTCCAGATTGACTGACCTTCATGTCTCAAAGTAATGATGGCCTGTCGTTTCTCTCTGCTTATTTGAGCTATTCTTGCCATAATATAATAATCTTTTACCAAATAGGGCTATCTTCTGTATACCACCCCTACCTTGTCACAACACAACTGATTGGCTCAAACGCATTAAGAAGGAAAGAAATTCCACAAATTAACTTTTAACAAGGTACACCTGTTAATTGAAATGCATTCCAGGTGACTACCTCATGGAGCTGGTTGAGAGAATGCCAAGAGAGTGCAAAGCTGTCATCAAGGCCAAGGGTGGCTACTTTGAAGTATCTCAAGTAGAAAATTTATTTTGATTTATTTAACACTTTTTTGGTTGCTACATGATTCCATGTGTGTTATTTCATAGTTGATGTCTTCACTATTATTCTACAATGTAAAAAATAGTAAAAATAAAGAAAAACCCTTGAATGAGTAGGTGTGTCCAAACTTTTGACTGGTACTGTATATAGTCTCTCGACCGGTTAGTGCAAATAAAAGTTGCACTATCTTACGTAAGACAATGATCGTCACTGACCTTAAACTGGGAACTGACAGTGGGTCTCCTGTGCTTGGAGCTGCATTTGAGGGTGTCCTGCTTGTTACGGCTCGAGACGTGCTCAAAGAGGTCGTACACAAAGTCCAACCTGACACACACACACACACACAGAATAAGTGCACGTTTTACAAAGTGCACGTTTGAATATCCAACTTTACCCAGCTCTGCATGACCCTAACTGAAAAATAAAACCCCCATTCAATAAATTCAAAACAGTAGTGCAGAATGTATGAATTGTTCACTTACAGATGGTTGCATCTCAAATAGCAGCCTATTTCATGTATAGAGTACTACTTTTAGGCTATGGTCAAAACATCTGCACTGCATAGGGAATAGGGCGCAATTCGAGATTGAACCTTATAGAATTGCCGCTTACCTGCTCTCTCTAAGCAGGTTGAGGATGTCATCCCTGAAAGTGTCTCGATTCTTCTCCAGAATGCCCCTCACGTCATACACCACCTAGAGCACAACTACTTTAATGATTTTTTTATCAGCAAGGTTAGCAAACTTAGCCATGACATGCAAGCAACAAATGCTGACACTACACATCCAAGTATAACTGACTAAATTATGAAAGAAATGCATTCCAATTTTGATTTCCGATAAGTGAGTGTGGAAGAGGTGACATTTTTTGTTGTTGACTATCAACAATGACAAGCCACTGACAACTTGGATGGAAAATTACTGAGGATAATAGAGGACGATATTGCCACTTTGCCATATCTTCAATCTAAGCCTACAAGAAAGTGTGTGCCTCAGACCTGGACGGAAGCAAAAGTCAGTCCGCTAAAAAATTACAAGACACGCACTCTACACACACGTATTTATTGTGATAAGTGTTGTTAAATATGTAATGTAATATTTTTAATTGTGTATAACTGACTTAATGGGTTGCAAAGGGTCGGAAACTTTCCATGGGAAGTTAAGCCCTTGAATTTTGGGAATTTTGTTTAAATTCATCAAAAAAGTTAGCTTACAACAATTAACCTTTTTTGTGGGATACACATAAGGCAATTCTAGGTCTTGTGGCATATTTTGGTTAAACTATTCCAAATTCAATGGAATTCCAACCCTCTGCATGCACAGTGCATTCGCCCATCACATGTAAAGCTGATTCTCAAGATGAAATGCTATTGAGCCCACACTACTACACTGTCTGAGCCAAGGACTACATGCTTTCTGGTAAGTTTTGATTACGATACAGGGTGGGGTGAATATATTTTATATGACATACATTATTTTTTGTTAGCCTACAGCAAAGTGTGTTTAAATAATTTCTAACTTGTTAACAATTTCTGCTAGTTAGTTGTTTCTACCATGTGGGTTTTAGATTGCTTGAGCCTGTCAACTGAGTGTTAATGCACCTGTTTCCATACATGTTTCATTTTAAAACATTTATCTTATGAAGGAGTTGTTTAATCTAACTGCTTAACTATTTATCTGTACATGGAATTGTATTATTATTTTTTTTTTTACATTTTTTTTTTCTAATCTTTACAGCAAAATGCCACGGGCACTATCTGATGTGTGGAGACATTTCACTGCAGCTAATGTAGAAGGAAAAGCTGTGTACATTTGCAAATACTGTGCCAAATCATATGTGAAGAATGCAACAAAGATGCAGAATCATCTGGCCAAGTGCATAAAGTTCCCTCAGCGGTCACAACAAGCAACCTCTGACAAAAGTCCCTCTACTTCTATTCGAGGTGAAAATGATGAATCAGACACCTTATCGATAGCAACAGCTCATGGTCCTCCTATGCAACACTTGTATATTGATGAATGTTTAATAATTCAACTTTGGGATTTTGAATTTGGCGCCTTGCATTTCACCGGGTAGTGTCGGGAGTGGGGCTAGCGCCCCACTGCTCCTTAACTTCTTAGGGAGCGGTGGGGCGCTAGCATCAATATACAAGTGTTGCATAGTCATCAAAAGCTCTGCTTCTTGGCAATATCACAGCGTTGTCAGATTTCAAAAAGGCTTTACGGCGAAAGCACCACATTTGATTGTTTTAGGATAGCACCCCACATATTTTTCCCATTACCATAAATTCATAAGCCATCACGGTTCACACATTTCACAGCGAAAACAAATCAATTACCTTTTGAAGAACTTCTGCTGAGGGCTTCCCAAGTGTCCAACGAAGACAATCCATGGTTCTTTTGTTAGAAAAAGTTATGTATTATATCCATAAATCTCCGTTTGGTTGGCGCGTTATAATGAGAAAATACAGCGTCGACTCCTCCATTGAAACGTGAAGAGAACTCGTTCAACTTATACCTATAAACTTGTCCAAGAACAATCAAACATAATTGTAAATGTATCCTTAGGAACACGTTTATGTATATGTTGTATAATATTTCAATCGGAATATAAACTGGGCGATAAGAAAGGAAAAAACCACAGAGCGCGCCAGCCGTGAACGCGCGTTTTACTCTTGTTGACATCTGTGTGGACACTTCCTTATTCGTCTTCTTCTACAATCTAAAAGCAGCTAAAAATAATCAAAACACTCGAGACTGTTGACATCCAGAGGAAGCAATAGGTACTGCATTCATATGCCCTTATATGGGCATTTTCATAAGGGAGGGGTTCCAAATGAGGCAATGTGTCAAAACCACTTTTTCCAGGACAGAAATTCCTTGGATTTTCGCCTGCCATATCTGTTCTTTTATACTCACAGACAAAATGTTAACACTTTTTGAAACTTCCGAGTGTTTCCTATCCAATGGTACTAAATATGTGCATATCCTATTTTCTGGGCCTGAATGGGAGGCATTTTACTTTGGGCACGCCAGGCTCTCCAAAACCGTCACCTCGTGCGCTGCTCCCAAAGAAGTTAAGAGGTTAACTACATAATCTCCACCACTCAGACAGTATTCTACAAGAGCACAGACACAAGGGACAACAGACACACCGGTCTCTACATTGCAGATGAGCTGAAGGCAGTCATCAATGACCTTGGACTACAGAAGGTATTTGCACTGGTGACAGACAATGCTGTGAACATGAAGGCTGCTTGGTCTAAAGTGGAGGAGTCATACCCTCACATCACACCCATTGGCTGTGCTGCTCATGCATTGAATCTGCTCCTCAAGGACATCATGGCACTGAAAACAATGGATACACTTTACAAGAGAGCCAAGGAAATCGTTAGGAAGGTGAAGGGTCATCAAGATATAGCAGCAATCTACCTCACCAAGCAAAGTGAGAAGAATAAGAGCACCACATTGAAGATGCCCAGCAACACCCGTTGGGGTGGTGTTGTCATCATGTTTGACAGTCTCCTGGAGGGGAAGGAGTCTCTCCAAGAAATGGCCATATCACAGTCTGCCGATATGGACAGCCCCATCAAGAGGATCCTCCTGGATGATGTATTTTGGGAGAGAGTGGTAAGCTGCCTGAAACTCCTGAAACCTATAGCAGTATCCATTGCACGGATTGAGGGAGACAATGCCATCCTGTCTGATGTTCAGACTCTGCTTGCAGATGTAAGAGAAGAAATCCGTACTGCCCTGACCACTTCACTGTTTCTCCAAGCAGAGGAAACTGCAGTTCTGAAATACATCAAAAAAGTGTGAAGTCTTCTGCCTGAAGCCCAAGTATGCTGGCAAGAGCATCCTGTCTGGTGCAGAGATCAACAAGGCCTATGGTGTCATCAATACCGTATCTCGCCACCAGGCCTATGGTGTCATCACTACTGCGTCTCGCCACCTTGGCCTGGATGAGGGCAAGGTTCTTGGCAGTCTGGCGAAGTACACTTCCAAGCAAGGGCTTTGGGATGGAGATGCAATATGGCAGTCGTGCCAACATTTCTCATCAGGCACCTGGTGGAAGGGACTTTGTGGATCTGAGGCTCTTTCCCCTGTTGCCTCCATCATCCTCCAAATCCCAAAAACATCAGCCGCCTCAGAGCGCACACCAAAGCACGCAACAGGCTGACCAATATAAGGGTGGAAAAATTGGTGGCAATCCGGGCAAATTTGAGGCTTTTTGAGCCTGACAACGAGCCATCCTCAACAAGGTTGGAAAGTGACAGTGAAGATGAGGCCTCAGAGTCTGATGTTCAAGAGGTGGAAGCCTGAGAGGAAGACAATCAAAGCTGTAGTTTCTATACTCATTTTACAGAAGTATGTTGAAAACGTTTTTGGGAGATCCGATGGATCATTGGGGATCATTCAATATTCCGTTTCATTTGTTGTTCAATGAAATCATCCCATGTGAAGAGTCAATTCATTTAATTAACTCATTTAATTTTTATTTCTATTGGAAGGATTTAATCATTTGCAATTATGTCTACTTATGATAAGGGATAAGGTTTATGTTTCTGTCTCCATATGATATGGTAAATATATCAAATTCAAAAAACATCTACATTTAAATGGTATTAATATTAATTTGCATATATTCCCATTAATTCCCATTTATTCACGTTAATTCCCATATATTCCCACGGAAATTTTCCACCTCTGAATATTCCCCAAAATGTGCATCCCTAGCTGGACCCCAGCAAGAGTAGCTGCTAATGGGGATCCTTAATAAATACAAATACACCACCAGAGGGCAGCAAATAGTGGTGAGATGAATGCAACATTCAATAGCACACACATTTGTCTACTAAGTATATTACGTGTTGCTTGCCACGAGCTGCTGTCTGCTTTTCAAAAGCTGTCCTGTTGTGTCTTACGTGCTCCTGTGTCATCATGGCAACACTTTAAACCTAAAGGTATGATGCTATATAGCATGGTATTAGCCTGTAGGAGCCTAAATAATGTCCTATCCTGGGGCTAATAAGATGTTATGTTTCTCTATGTGTTCGAATTTAAACTCAAAATGCACTGTATTTAGCGAGGATCCTTATGAGATGATAATAAGCTCCTGACAAGTCTTAAAATGCATTGTACAGGCATCATAATGCATTATACCTGGGGTTTAACTAAAGTGTTACAGACAGGGACAACTCTTACCTCGCCTGCATAGTGTCTCACGCCAAAGTTGTGCACAGCAACGCGTGGTTTCACATAAAATTGGTTTTTCTGTAACATGAGAAAAGATTTGCGTTAGCATTACCAGCTATTCACCACATAATGCTATTAGCCACAAAATGCAACTGAGCCAACATTATTTAGAATATGACAATTGTGTGGATAACATCTCCTACAACGAAGGATCAATGAAATGGACAAGAATTGAATGAATTCACATATTTTTCTTTATCATAATTTCAGACTCAGAAACAAAATCTAAGAGATCTACATGCCTATATACTACATTAGCTATATTGTTACGTACAGTAAGTGAGATGAAAAAGTAGTTGAATCAATTAAATCTAAATAAGCAATATTATTCAATTTCAGATCAAGAAACTGGAACTATTAAGCCAAAAGCATTCTAGATATCTCGAAATATCATAAAACCCATTCATTATATCCAGGGTTGGGGAGTAACGGATTACATGTAATCTATTACATGTAAGGGAATACAAAAAAAAACAAGAAAAAATACAAGAAAAAATATTGTAATCAGATTACAGATACTTTTGAAAACTAGATGACGACTTCGAAGATCACTTTTAAATTCAGAAAAAAATCTTTCACACTTCTCTGTTCTCAATGACATTCAAATCAGCATTGAAAAATTTTCAATACATTTTCATGTCTTTATTAAACACACCGTGTAAACATTCACAGTGCAGGGTGGAAAAAGAATGTGAACCCTTGGATTTATTAACTGGTTGACCCTCCTTTGGCAGCAATAAACTCAACCAAACGTTTTCTGTAGTTGCGGATCAGACCTTCACAAAGGTCAGAAGGAATTTTTAGACCATTCATCTTTACAAAACTGATTCAGTTTAGAAATATTCTTGATGTCTGGTGTGAACCACTCTCGAGGTCATGCCACAGCATTATAAATCGGGTTGAGGTCAGGACTCTGACTGGGCCACTCCAGAAGGCGTATTTTCTTCTGTTGAAGCCATTCTGTTGTTGGTTTATTTCTGTGTTTTGAGTCGTTGTCCTGTTGCATCATCCAACTTCTGTTGAGCTTCAATTGGCGGACAGATAGAATTCATTTTTCCATCGATGATAGCAAGCTGATAGCAAGCTGAATGTTTAAATGATGTATTCAATATAGACAAGAAAAATACAATAATTTGTGTGTTGTTATTTTAAGCACACTGTGTTTGTCTATTGTTGTGACTAAGATGAAGATCAGATCAAATTTGATGACTAACTTATGCAGATATCCAGGTAATTCCAAAGGGTGCACATACTTTTTATTGCCACTATATGTCTTCCAATGGTGCGACTGCTGTCGGCATCCAAAGACTATCCAACTTGAATAAACGCTTGGAGGTAAGGATGACAGCGGTGGTGTAGTCTATGGCGATACGGATATATCTTATTATTGATATCTATATAGCGCATTGATGTGAATCACACTGTTGCTCTCTCATTCAGCTATTTGCGACTCAGGGATTGTGGTTGAGGATGGCTGTTATATTGTGGCTGGATGGATTTTGTTATTTTTTCATCTGTGGAATTGCCCTTTAAACAGCTGCATATTATCCAGATATCAAAAGTGTCACCAACCAAAAGGTAAACAATAGGCCTATAACAATAGGCCTATAGCAAAGCAGCATATGGCATTCATTTTTCACATGTAAATAGCACTTTTCAGTAACGCTTAAAGCATGCCATTCCATGAGCACAGCATTTCTTTTTCAACTCGAATCAATGAGCCCAATCAGTCCTCCATGACAACAAAATCATAAACAACAGAGTTGGGCTGGCTAATAAGTCTTCGTTTTGGGGTTATGCTCAGGTAAAACAATTTGGATAATCTATACTTCCATATTTCCAAATTCTATTCTTGAAGATCAAGGGGGTATAACATTTATTGGAATGACTGGAATTCTGATAGACTTTGGTTTTTAATGTAAAGATATAATTTAATTATATTATTATATGTAGTAGAAAGCGATGGGTTAGAAGAAGCCTACATAACCAACCCATGAAGTAAAATGTAACATATATATATATATATACAGTGAGGGAAAAAAGTATTTGATCCCCTGCTGATTTTGTACGTTTGCCCACTGACAAAGAAATGATCAGTCTATAATTTTAATGGTAGGTTTATTTGAACAGTGAGAGACAGAATAACAACAAAAAAATCCAGAAAAACGCATGTGAAAAATGTTATTAAATGATTTGCATTTTAATGAGGGAAATAAGTATTTGACCCCTCTGCAAAACATGACTTAGTACTTGGTTGCAAAACCCTTGTTGGCAATCACAGAGGTCAGACGTTTCTTGTAGTTGGCCACCAGGTTTGCACACATCTCAAGAGGAATTTTGTCCCACTCTTTGCAGATCTTCTCCAAGTCATTAAGGTTTCGAGGCTGACGTTTGGCAACTCGAACCTTCAGCTCCCTCCACAGATTTTCTATGGGATTAAGGTCTGGAGACTGGCTAGGCCACTCCAGGACCTTAATGTGCTTCTTCTTGAGCCACTCCTTTGTTGCCTTGGCCATGTGTTTTGGGTCATTGTCATGCTGGAATACCCATCCACGACCCATTTTCAATGCCCTGGCTGAGGTTCTCACCCAAGATTTGACGGTACATGGCCCCGTCCATCGTCCCTTTGATGCGGTGAAGTTGTCCTGTCCCCTTAGCAGAAAAACACCCCCAAAGCATAATGTTTCCACCTNTTCTAGGCTGATTCCTCACCGTTCTCATGATCATTGCAACTCCACGAGGTGAGATCTTGCATGGAGCCCCAGGCCGAGGGAGATTGACAGTAATTTTGTGTTTCTTCCATTTGCGAATAATCGCACCAACTGTTGTCACCTTCTCACCAAGCTGCTTGGCGATGGTCTTGTAGCCCATTCCAGCCTTGTGTAGGTCTACAATCTTGTCCCTGACATCCTTGGAGAGCTCTTTGGTCTTGGCCATGGTGGAGAGTTTGGAATGTGATTGATTGATTGCTTCTGTGGACAGGTGTCTTTTATACAGGTAACAAGCTGAGATTAGGAGCACTCCCTTTAAGAGTGTGCTCCTAATCTCAGCTTGTTACCTGTATAAAAGACACCTGGGAGCCAGAAATCTTTCTGATTGAGAGGGGGTCAAATACTTATTTCCCTCATTAAAATGCAAATCAATTTATAACATTTATCACATGCGTTTTTCTGGATTTTTTTGTTGTTATTCTGTCTCTCACTGTTCAAATAAACCTACCATTAAAATTATAGACTGATCATTTCTTTGTCAGTGGGCAAATGTACAAAATCAGCAGGGGATCAAATACTTTTTCCCTCACTGTATATAGCCAGCTATGTAAACTTAACATTGATTTATATCCTGCAATAGATGTCGTTCAATTGGTAACATACATTTTTGTCTTCTTCTAATGCGACATGGGGGTCTTCAATATATATACAAAGCTGTTTGAATACTTCCTCCCTTCCTTCAAGTAATCATAGATCAGGGATTGTTTCCACCAATCCAACTTGATCAGATCAGTGATCACCTTACGGATGGAAAAAAAGAAGGGAGGAAAGAAGGATGGATAGATGGATGGATGGAAGGATGGACAGACAGACCGACGTGTGGGTATAAGAATGCCTCTCTCAAGTATTTCAACAGGCCCACTAAAGCTATTGACTGGTGATGTCATAACAATGGGACTTGACTCACCGAGTGCTGGCTGTGGAGTTTCTCCAGTAGAGTGCCGTCGGTGGCTTTGGGAAAATGACTCTCCTCGTTCATCAGTGCAAGGAGACCCAGTTTCTGTGAAGAAAATAGACAGATGTTATTATAACCAGTCCGAAACAGTATATTTTTCTCCTGCCAACTTTAATCAATGGATTTACAACGCATTTCTATCTATAGAAATAAATGTATTTTTATATATAGAAATGTTTATTTCTGGTAGATCAAGACCACTCAGCATTTGTCTGGATAACCTTGTCGCCAGGTCAAAGGGATTTCACATTATAACGGCAAGAATGGCATTGCACTGAGCTAGCCATTGGTTCCCAATTGAAGGGGACTACAGTTCCAAAGGGTTGCAGTTGCGCTTACAAGCGGCGTACATCAGGCTGCTACAGTCAAAGTTCAAATTATTTACATTTTACAATGCTCCTGTGCCCAACCTTGTGGCAGGCATTGCGCCTTGTCACCATAATATGAAACCTGCTTCACAAGTGTAAATTCTAGCAGTGTCAACATGAGACAAATCCCATTCAAGTGGGAATGACAAAGACATACCTTTTCAATCAGATCCAAACATTCCCCGTTGTCCATCCAGTTGATGTCCTCCCATACAAGCCCTTCCCTGATGGAGCAAGAAAAACTAAAAGATAAGCCAATCATATTGAAATTTAAGTTAATCTGTAACACTTTATAATAACCTTCATGAATAAGCTCTTATTTTTACACATGCTTATAAATGCGTTATAAATTACCAGACATGTTATACATTCTGATGAATTGTAAATAGAATACATATTTATAAAAATGATGAAGTGTTACAGCTAACCATAAAAAAAGCCTATCTAAATCTACTGTGAACGAGTATGTTTGCGGTCTACCCACTTGTTGTATTCAAGTTGCTCCAGCGAGAAGATGTGCTTGTTAAAGTATTCCTGAAGTTTCTCATTTGCATAGTTAATGTTGAACTGCTCAAAGCGGTTGACCTGTCAGAGATATAGACCCATGTAAGACTCACATACTAAAGATTTACAATTGTTTGGTAGGGGGGGGGGTCATGTGGTACATCCCCCAAGTGATTTCTTTGTAATGGTTTGCTCCTGATGATTTTTCCAACAGGGTTTCATGTTGTAAGAATAGAAAGTTACAACATGAAACTGTACATTTTCACTTTACTTACAAGTATTCTTATAATAACTTATGCTTATATTTGTCCTATTTCACACATGTAACAAAATTTGTTTTTTGCATACCCCAACTCCCCCTGAGAGTGGCGTCATGGCCAGGTCTACCATAATCAACGGTGACCCTGGAGCAATTAGGGTTAAGTGGCTTGCTCAAGGGCACATCGACAGATTTTCACATTATCAGCTCAGGGATTTGAACTAGCAACCTTTCAGTTACTGGCCCAACACGCTAACCGCTAGGCTAGCTGCAGTTTTCTTCCACCATCTCTAATTAATTCCCTCTGTTAAAACAGCCAGAACATTTGTAAATCTGCACCTGTATTCACAAAGCAACTCAGAGTAGGAGTGCTGATCTAGGATCAGTCCCCCCTCTCAAGCATTATGATTTAAAAGGCAAAACTGAATTTATATCGGTTTTGTAAATTCAGGGCATCCTATAGGGAACACCAAGATCATAAATATCATAATGAATGTGCAATTCTACTACTTAATTTTGAGAGTTAACTAGGTCATGATAAACACCTGTTGCCCTTGAGGGTGAATGGTCTCATGGATTACTGATTGTTGATTTGAATTAGTTTGGCTGCATTTGCTGGAGGTCATTTTTATTCATTACTGATGGTGACAGCCAATATAAGAAATCAACATTAAGATGAACGTACATCATTGCTTGTGATCAGTGAGTTTCCTGACTAAGACATATGTTGCTCACAATAAAAATATTAAACATAAGACATGATCATTTAGAAAATGTATCAAAAAGGCAAGTGATGCAGACATTATACCTTTAACCACCAAAATTGTTTTTTTCCAACCAACCTCGAAATTCTCAAATCCAAATATGTCTAGGATGCCAATGGATTTGAAGTCCTCTTTCCCTCGGATACGGTTGTTGAGTTTCCGGATAATCCAGGTGAAACACTGGGAATAAAGTGCCATAGCCATGGAGTCCCTGGAATCCACCGCCTGGGAAAAAGGAAATTACATCACAGTTTAACAAAAAGGAAGCTGCACTGTTCTCGTTCAAGTAAAACATGCATATAAATTACTCTGGATGACCTTTAAATGGACTATCCCTTGATGTAACCATTCATTAATTCATACCGTGGCTGGGATTCAAACACACGCAGATAAGCAACTTGTGCTTTGCAATATGCTTTTAAAAGGTGACTTCCGCAATCTGCTTCTGCTTTTTCTGATTGCAAAATACCTGCACTTTGGATAGGGACGTGTGCTCCTTTCTATCCAATGTAGTCATTTCTGGAATCATTTTCTGTCCATTTAGACAGAGCACCCCCAGAGGCATAAATTATGTATAAAGGCTAGCTTAAATAGTCTACATATGATCTCCTACATAAGCCAAGGTATTAAAGGTAGACTCAGCGATATGACGTAGATGCAGAAAATAAACAGCATTTCCACTGAGAGCGTTGAAGCGTGAGGCTTTGACACTGATTCAGCAGACATGGTCAGCAGATGAACAGGAGACACAACTTGAGCTAGACTGGATTATCACAAGTAGACCATTGCCCGCCTAACCATAAAGGTAATCTCAGCGAAATGACACTGCCACAAGCAGCACCACAAATATTGAGATGAGAGAGATGCAAGACTTCGCTCTCCAACAGTCACATACACAGTATCTGTGCATGTGCACAGGCCAGGGCACCAAACAGCAAACCCGTGCAAATGCACAGATACTGTGTGTGTGACTATGTGAGCGCGAAGTCTTGCATCTCGCTCATCTCAATATCTGTGGTGCTGCTTGTGGCAATGTAATTTGTTATAATCCAGTCTGGCACTAGTTGTGTCTCCTGTTCATCTGCTGACCATATCTGCTGAATCAGCGTCAAATGTGATTAGCCTGGTCAGCTACACTCCTAGCTTTAGAGATTAAATCAGACACATGATGGGGGTGGGGTTCATTAGGCACCAAATGCAAGACAACTAAGTGAAACAGTGAGGGACTAAACTGTATTTTATGTTTTCTTTTGCAAATGTTTTAAAATGTTTGAAGTTTAGTGCCTAGTGAACACAACCCAGGTCATGCAAGGGGAAATGGTTCAGGGTCAGTGGCCAATACACACCCAGCCTTCAAAAGCTGACAACAGCAACGGCAGCCACACATAACAGTAAGAGACAATGAATGCTTTGTTTTGTCTAGCAGGACCTATGTAAACAAGGTAGAGATAAGCCACCATTGACTTTGAAACCAGTTGGTTGGGCAGGCGCCATTGACTATGAAACACCAGCCCTAAATGTTTCCCTTTGGCATAACTCATGCCCCTGGCCTACCTATCTGCCCTAATGTCAGGTGTTGACCACCGGGTCAAATATTTGTGTGTCGAGGGATTAGTGTCACAAAGGAGCGAAGCCACTACCTGATGTAAAACAATGGGGTCAACTGGTGTCCTCTGTCATCATGGTTAGGTTACCTGTTCTACGGTGAGCGGCGTGCAGATCTCCTCGCCCCGTAGGATCATGGACTTGTGGGTCAGCACCTCGGCCAGATGTTCTGAGTTCAGGCCCAGGAGGTCCGCTGTCCTGCCCAGTGCTACAGACACACAGACAGTGGTATTTTAGAAAAGGGATGTGGGGGTGTAATAAGTACTGTACAATAGATATCCTTTGCTGTGCTGTCATCAAGCATTTTGCTACACTCGCAATAACATCTGCTAACCATGTGTATGTGACCAATAAAATATGAGTTGATGTCAGTCTATGCCCCTCTAGATCAGTGGTCACCAACCTGTTTGATCTTTAAGGCATTCCTAGTCAATCCCCAAACATTTCTGTAGAAAACCCAACGATCAAGGCTTGCACTACTTTTTTTTGTTCGTTATTTTTGTGTTTCGTTGTTGGCGTTAAGTGCACTTGATTCCGAAGCCGTGCTCACCGGGTAGTCATAGTGTTCCCATTTTGAACCAGAGGGCAGACCCTCTGCTGCTCTCTCCCTCCCCCCTCCCTCCACTGAGACTAACGCCATGTTCAAAACAACTGGGAACTCTGAAAGAAACTAGATCTGACTGGGATTTTTTTTTTGAATGGTCATCCAACTCGGAATTCCAAGTCAGAAACTCAAGCATCTTTCTAGAGCTCGGACTTTCCGACCTGAAGATCACTGACATCATGATTTGACCTTGTGTCTTTCCGAGTTGTCTTGAAAGCACCATGACCATCAGATTCAGGTACCATCAGTCCAGGAAAATAAAAAATCTAATTATTTACAAATTATTTCAATTTATGCTCAGTTGTGCCTCGCAAATGCCACACCAACTGTGATTTAATTTTTTTATCAAAGCTGGAGTTTTGAGATATAATATGTTCTGAGAATGACAATATTGGCAGGCCAGGCATATATCCAATATTCTGTGATAATGTATTAGGCACAAACCTCATTCCTACAGAATTGTTTTTATTGAGTTAATTTTCTATTTTTTAAATCATGTTTTAAAAAATTATCTAAGTGGTAGATCTTATTTGACTGTGAAAGTGATCTTGACTCAGAAAAGGTTGGTGACCACCGCTCTAGATTCATTTAGTCATAACGTGATTCAATCAAGGTTATTTCTAAACACCAATCTTGTTATGACAGTTGAGGTTGATATACGAGTGTGTTCATTACATATCATATTCCAAAGCTTTGTGGGCACTAGGCAGAATATTATTGTTTAGCTGAGGCAAAAGGTTAAGGTTAGCCCAGCGCTAAGGCATAGGGGAGAGCTGATCTCAGCGCAGTTCTTAAACTTGGACAACCCAGAACTAGGACAAGGATAGGGAGCATATCAAGGAAAGTAGCATATCATAGGTAGTACCACAAGGAGAGGAAGGAGAGAAGAGAGGAGAGACATTAACCTGTTTTGGAAGAGACCTGAGCTCCTCCGGCCGTCATAAACTCGATATTCCCGGCATGAAGAATTCCCGCCAGGAGCCGAAGGATCTCCCAGATATTCTCCTCTGTGAACTGCATGGTCCGCATTGCATTCTGGGATGGAAAACAACACAAATGAACAGAATGTTGATGCCGCCAAAAAAAGGCAGCTGTGCCCCCAAGAAAACATCTAATAAAAAAATGAAATATATAGTTTTCCCATATATTCAATCTGTCCAGGCACAATAATTCAATAAACCACTGATAGAGATGGGAGGGCCATACCAGTACATCCTGAAAAGTGCCTTTGTCGTTGATTGTCTTGTCTGCCACACAGCCAGATTGCTTTAGGTAGTAGTAGTTCTCTGGTGGGGAAAAACTGAAGGCCTCTGTCATGGAAAAAAGAAAGACTCAATACTGAGTTAAAAGTGAAATTGCTGTAATTGTTTTATAACCCAGTGTTTCTCCTAACATTATATACAGTGGTTCTTCCTTTAAAAGTTGTGCCGTACTGCAGCACAGCTTGCGTGCTGCCAACCATTGTTGTCATTAATGCTAGTTAGTGCAAGTCTGACCACCAGAGGGCATCTTTGAGAAGCATTTGACTGTTTTTAATATTGGCTGTACTAGAGAATTTAAAACGTTTTTTTTGTAAGAACATATTATATGGGCTTTATTTTAAGAAATTTAGCTTAATTAATTTGATTAATATAATGGTGTTTCTATTCTTAGAAAAATGAAAAATTATACATCTGACAGACAGCGCCTGATTCAGTAACACTAAACAAGGATTAGATGGAGGCAGATGTTATAGGAAGAGCCATGGACGTATAGCTGAGGGAAAGGTGGGAAGTATCTGGGCCACTACAGTACCTTTTATTTAGTGAGAAGAAAATAGGAGAATACGTTTTGTTAACATGGGGGGTGGGGGGGGGTGGGGGGGAGTTGAGTTCAACTTTCTAAAGTTGCCGCTGTACAACATGACCGGTCGGGAGTAGGCTACTAAGTGACTGCGAGTGAAAATCCTAACAGCACGAAACTGAAATAGTTGAACACACTTGGGGTGTTCCAGTAAGCAACAATTTGTTGCCTTCATTTGCCTACTTTATTCTTAAAAGAACTCCAGCACAGAAAAGAGAAAGGAGCCTTAACTACTTAGGGAGCAGTGGGGCGCTAGCCAGTGAAATGTAAGGCGCCAAATTCAAAATCCAAAAGTTGAATTATTAAACATTCATCAATATACAAGTGTTGCATAGTCATCAAAAGCTCTGATTCTTGGCAATATCACAGCGTTGTCAGATTTCAAAAAGGCTTTACGGCGAAAGCACAACATTTGATTGTTTGAGGATAGCCCCTCTCATATTTTATGCATTAGCATAAATCCATAACCAACGCGGGTCTCACAAACGCATAAAATCGCTAAAATATAAAATCACTTACCTTTGATGAACTTCTGCTGAGGGCTTCCCAAGTGCCCAACGAAGACAATCCATGCTTCTTTTGTTAGAAAAAGTCATTTATTATATCCATAAATCTCCGTTTGGTTGGCGCGTTATGATCAGAAAATCCACCGTTGAGTCACCCATTGAACCGTGAAGAGAACGCGTTCAAATTATACCTATCATATTTCTCCAAACAAATCAAACATCATTTTTAACGTTTCCTTAGGTATCATTTTATGTATATTTACTATAATATTTCAACCGGATTGTAGCCTGACTGATAAGAAAGGAAAATAAAAGGGAGGCGCGCTCTCGTTCTCGTGACCAGAAAAAGTATTTTTCATTTCCACTTCCTTCAGTAAATCTTCTTCTATTAGGTTCCCTTTAGCCCTATTGTTTTGAAACCTTGTCTAAAGACTGTTGACATCCTGTGGAAGCCATAGGTACTGCAGTCTCAGTCCTACATAACAGAAAAATTTATAGGCACAATGGAGAAAAAGGTCATTTACAAAAAAAACAGCAAATCCGGATGGATTCTCCTCGGGTTTTCGCCTGCTAAATCACTTCTGTTATACTCACATACATTATTTTAACACTTTTAGAAACTTCAGAGTGTTTCCTATCCAATAGTACTAATTATGTGCATATCCTATTTTCTGGGCCTGAATGGCAGGCATTTAACTTTGGGCACGCCAGACTCTCCAAAACCGTCTCCTCGGCAACCAACCAAACAGAGATTTATGGATATAATAAATGACTTTTTCTAACAAAATAACCATTGGATGTCTTCGTTGAACACTTGGGAAGCCCTCAGCAGAAGTTCTTCAAAAGGTAAGGGATTTGTTTTCGCTGTGAAATGTGTTTTGTTTGAACCGCGATGGTTTATGAATTTATGCTAATGCAGAAATATTGGAGGTGCTACCCTCAAACAATCAAATGTTGTGCTTTCGCCGTAAAGCCTTTTTGAAATCTGACAACGCTGTGATATTGCCAAGAAGCAGAGGTTTTGATGACTATGCAACACTTGTATATTGATGAATGTTTATTAATTCAACTTTTGGATTTTGCATTTCACCGGGTAGTGTCGGGAGTGAGGCGCCCCACTGCTCCCTAAGTAGTTAAGCCATTTTGCCACAACTTTGGAAGTATGCTTGGGGTCATTGTCATTTGGAAGACCCATTTGCATCCAAGCTTTAACTTCCTGACTGATGTCTTGAGATGTTGCTTCAATATATCCACATACTTTTCCTCCCTCATGATGGCATATACTTTGTGAAGTGCACCAGGCCCTCCTGCATCAAAGCACCCCCACAACATGATGCTGCCACCCCCGTGCTTCACAGTTGGGATGGTGTTCCTCGGCTTGCAAGCATCCCCCTTTTTCCTCCAAACATAATGATGGTCATTATGGCCAAACAGATCTATTTTTGTTTCTTTTTAGACCAGAGGACATTGCTCCAAAAAGCACGATCTTTGTCCCCATGTGGAGTTGCAAACCGTAGTCTGGCTTTTTTATGGCGGTTTTGGAGCAGTAACTTCTTCCTTGCTGAGCGGCATTTCAGGTTATATATAGGACTCGGTTTACTGTGGATATAGATACATTTGTACCAGTTTCCTCCAGCATCTTCACAAGGTCCTTTGCTGTTGTTCTGTAATTGATTTGCACTTTTCGCACCAAAGTATGTTCATCTCTAGGAGACAGAACGCGTCTCCTTCCTGAGCGGTATGACGGCTGCGTGGTCCCATGGTGTTTATACTTGCGTACTATTGTTTGTAAAGATGAACGTGGTACCTTCAGGCGTTGGGAAATTGCTCCCAAGGATGAACCAGACTTGTGGAGGTCTACAATATTTTGGCTGATTTCTTTAGATTTTTCCCATGATGTCAAGCAAAGAGGCACTGAGTTTGAAGGTAGGCCTTGAAGGTACACCTCCAATTGACTCAAATGATGTCAATTATCCTATCAGAAGCTTCTAAAGCCATGACATACTTTTCTGGAATTTTCCAAGCTGTTTAAAGGCACAGTCAACTTAGTGTATGTAAACTTCTGACCCACCGGAATTGTGATACAGTGACTTATAAGTGAAATAATCTGTCTGTAAACAATTGTTGGAAAAATTACTTGTGTCATGCACAAAGTAGATGTCCTATCCGACTTTCCAAAACTATAGTTTGTTAACAAAAACTTGTGGAGTTGATGAAAAACTAGTTTTAATGACTCCAACCTAAGTGTATGTAAACTTCCGACTTCAACTGTATATATATATATTTTTTTTTTCAGAACATTAACCATATGTGTTCTCTTGTTTTGTACTGTTCTGTATTTTCGACCCAATGATTCATCTGACAAACAAAAAACTTGGTGTGCTGCAAAACCAGTTCGGATTTAAGTATAACTTTTGTATGACTGACGCCTTTAGTGAGAGGTCTCAATGCTTTAATATTTAATAATTTATGCCCTCCGAATTCATATTCATTATATAAATAGGCCCATGAAAGGTTTATCAAAACCAGTCCCCATGCTATGTCACTCTATTATATTTTTTTCATAGTAATTCGTTATGGATCCATTCATGTATTTAAAGTCCCTAAACTCGGCAAGAGTATATTGTCCTGCTGATAGTTGAAATAAACATCTGCATTTTGAAAGACTGTTTTTATCATTATTTTATTAACGAAAGCATAAAGATGTTGATGAAGAAATACTGTACAGTATATGCTTTAGCCGACAGTTTGTGGTTGCATGATGTTTGTAGTTAGAAATGTAAAACCTTAAGAGTACTTAATACATTACAAGTTGGGGGGGAAGACAATTCACACCTAGCCAGAGCTATCCTTTTGGAAAGGTTGAAGAGTCTATTGTTCTGCTAATAGCCCATCATGGAAACATTGTTTGAGCCCATAGGTTTTAGGCCTCAAATCAAATCAAATCGAATTTTATTTGTCACATACACATGGTTAGCAGATGTTAATGCGAGTGTAGCGAAATGCTTGTGCTTCTAGTTCCGACCATGCAGTAGTATCTAACAAGTAATCTAACAATTTCACAACAACCTGCAGTAGGTTATAATAATCCATGCCTTCTGGGAATGTTTAAATGTCCAAAAGTTATGGGTGGAGTTAGAATTTTGGCTGTCAGAAGTATTAAAATCCACCAATGTCAGCATTTAAATGCTTTATTATCCAAATGTTTAAAGTGCGTGTGGGCTACGGAGAGAATGGATTTGACTGTTTTTAATATTAGGGCTTTCAGGAGGAATGGAAAATTGCGTGTCAATTCATAAACCATGTGCCATGGAATCGGTACATCGAAAATCTCTTCCCAACTATTTTGCATGGCACAGCTGTCAATTTCTTGGTCCTTAAATGAAACTGGTATATATTTATATTTATGACAATTTTCTTTAACCAATTTTGGTCTTTAATGCAGGGCCGACAGACAAGTTCCTTCCTTCTTTTTTTTTCTACTGAAATTGCAACCAACTTTTTATGGCTTCGTTTCAAATAACCGAAAGTGAGCGATTGTAATCTGAATAAAGGGAAAAAGGCCATTCTTGAACATGGGGTGAGACATTCTTACTAATTTGTAAATAAAGTCAGTTTGTTATTTAGAATTATTTATTTCTGTTTTTTTAAGAGGGAGAGAAACCAAAAGCCCACCATGCCTATTTTACGAAAGTCGTCAGTCCACATGTCAAGTGAAATTCCCCCATTGTATTTACCCAAGTTCTCTCTTAACTCCAGGACCATCAACAGTTTTTGTTGTTGTTGCCTGATGCAGGACTAGTGCCAGAAGAGATACTCTCAGACTGAAAACACCTCCATTAATTGCCGCAGTTTAGACTACCGATTGATCAGCGTTCTAACTCCCCCTTGTGATAGTGTTGTGCAACGACAGAATGCCACCATCTACCACAAATAGTCGCGGCATAAGCTCATACATTTTAAAGGAAGAACCACTGTAGGAGAAACACATAGGCTGGTCATGGCTCACATGAACACCATCATCCCAGACACCTTGGACCCACTCCAATTCGCATAATGCCCAAACAGATCCACAGATGACACAATCTCTATTGCACTCCACACTGCCCTCACCCACCCGGACAAAACAAATACCTATGTAAGAATGCTGTTCATTGACTACAGCTAAGAATTCAACACCATAGTCCCCTCCAAGCTCATCACCAAGCTCAGGACCCTGGGACTAAACACCTCCCTCTGCAACTGGATCCTGGTCTTCCTGACGGCCGCCTCCAGGTTATGAGGCTAGGCAACAACATATTCGCCAAGCTGACCATCAACATGGGGAGGTGTGTGCTTAATCCCCTCCTGTACTACCTGTTCACCCACGACTGCGTGGTCGCGCACGGCTCCAACACCATCATCCAGTTTGCTGACAACACGACGGTGGTAGGACTGATCATTGACAACGATAAGGCATCCTATAGGGACGAGGTCAGAGACTTGGTAGTGTGGTGCCAGGACAACAACCTTTCCCTCAACATCACCAAGACAAAGGAGCTGATCGTGGACTACAGGAAACGGAGGGGCGAGCACGCCCCCATCCACATCGATGGGGCTGTAGTGGAGCAGGATCAAGAGCTTCAAGTTCCTCAGTGTCCACATCACTAAGGAATTCACATGGTCCACCCACACCCACGCAACCTCTTCCCCCTCAGGACGCTGAAAAGATTTCGCATGGGCCCTCAGATCCTCAAAAGTTCTACAGCTGCACCATTGAGAGCATCTTGACTGGCTGCATCACCGTTTGGTACGACAACTGCAAGGCACCTGACCGCAAGGCGCTACAGAGGGTGGTGAGTACGGATGTACTGGGGTGGAGCTCCTTGCCATCCAGGACTCCAGCCCCCCAAGCCATAAGACAGCTAAACAAGACTGCTAAGCTAATGAAATGGCTACCCGGACCAACCTGCATTAACCATTTTTTGCACTAACTCGCTTGCTATCTTCCACTGTACTCTATGCACGCACACGCACACGCACACGCACACACACGCACGCATAATGATGTCACACACACACTCACACACAATTTCACACTCGCCCCCTATATAGCCATGTTATTTTTACTTGTTATTGTTATTCACTGTGTATTTACTCCTCGTGTCACTATTTCACATTTTTTTATGGAATGTAATAATCTTTAACTCTTGGAGAAATACCCATGAGTAAGTATTTAACTGTTAGTGTACACCTGTTGTTTACAAAGCATGTGACAACTAACATTTTATTTGATTTTGGGCGAGGCAGGCCACCAGATCTTATAGAGTTTGGCTATTATTGGTTTCAATGTTCAGTTTTGATGCTAAAGTGGGCTTGGATCTTACTTTGGGGGCCTTTTTGCCCCATGTAGAAAATAAACTATGAGATAGCTACACCCTTCTGTTGTGTTTTGGTTTGCCCCATGTATCATATTGTCACTCACCCCTCTGTTCTGCATTGGTTCCAGCCAGAAGTGCATAGAAGATGTGATAGTTCCTTTCCCCTGGATTCTGCCTAACAACTCGATTCTGATAGGGCAGAGGACACAACCATCACCGCACACCTCCAACAGGACACATAGCAACACAATGACATTGGAGAGAGAGAGAGTGACAGAGAGAAAGAGACAGAGAGAGAGAGAGACAGAGAGACAGGGAGAGAGACAGAGAGAGAGAGAGAGAGAGAGAGAGAGAGAGAGAGAGCAAAAGAGAGAGAGACAGAGAGAGAGAATGTTTACCTTCTCTAGGAGGTCTTTGCACAGAAAGGTGGCAGTTAAGGCAGATATTACCTTGAGAAAGTCAGATGCTCCACATTGAGATTCATGTATGACAATTATCTGGCATAGGTTTTTAGAAAGAGAAAGAAGAGGAGAAGATAAAGGAGAGAGAAAGATACAGACAGATGAGAGAGAAAGAGAGGGGGAGAGAGAAAAGAGAGAGGGAGAGTGACACCTCAAAGTGGGTGAATAGGAGGGAAAATAGTGCTAGAGAGAGAGAGAAAGCAGAGTTTTCTATCTCTACACCTAGTCATTGATTGTCCCATTCTCTAACACCAAAACAGAGATTGTCATACGTTTGAAACTAGAACAGCACACTGCACACTAATAAAGCACACTAATAAATCATCACCTAAACCCTTCACTGAAGAGTGCTTGGCAGCAGTTTGGAGCATTTCCTATAGGAACTCGAACAGGACGTGTAGAAAACATCATTCCGTCCACACTATGGGTATTAATAGCGTAGTAAAGGATACAGTCCACGATTTTACCGCCTTGGATGTTGCCCTTCTGACAGAAATGCAGTTGAACAAACTTCCCAAAGCGGCTAGAGTTGTTGTTGTAGACGGTCTTGGCATTGCCGAAAGCTTCCATGATTGGGCTAAAGGAGTAGAGAGAGAGAAAGAGAGAGACAGAAAGAGATAGAGAAAGTCCACTAAATTGTTGAAGTAAGAATATTGGCAGCGAGCTGGAGTTTCTTTTTAAAATATTGTTTTTTACATCCTCCATGCACCTGCAACTAGATAAGGTTTGAAAACGTATTTCTTTCCAAAAAGTTAAACAACTGAAAATGCTTTACGATCTGTACATAAAGTGTGCAGGTGCTATCCAATAATAATTCAATAGAATATTGGCTCTATTATATGAACCCCAGTACTACAGAAATTTGCTTTAAAGCAGTATCCAAATCACTCGGATGTAGTGATCACAATATAATAGCCGTATCTAGGAAAACCAAAGTTCCAAAGGCTGGGCCTAATATAGTGTATAAGAGGTCATACAATACGTTTTGTAGTGATTCCGATGTTGTTGATGAAAAGAATATTTGTTGGTCTGTGGTGTGTAATAAGGAGCAACCAAACGCTACACTTCATACATTTATGAAATTGCTTATCCCAGTTACTTAATAAGCATGCATCCATTAAGAAAATGACTGTAAAAACTGTTAAATCCCTGTGGATTGATGAGGAATTGAAAAATGGCATGGTTGAGAGGGATGAGGCAAAAGGAATGGCAAATAAGTCTGGCTGCAGTGATTGGCAAACACTGCAAATTGAGAAATCATGTGACTAAATTGAATAAAAAGAAGAAGAAACTACACTATGAAACAAAGATAAATGACATAAGGAATGATAGCAAAAAGTTTTGGAGCACCTTAAATGAAATTATGGGCAAAAAGGCAAACTCAGCTCCATCATTCATAGAATCAGATGGCTCATTCATCACAAAAACCACTGATATTGCCAATTACTTTAGAAAACTTAGGCATGACAAGCCAGCAACAAACGTTGACACTACACATCCAAGTATAACTGATCAAATTACGAAAGACAAGCATTGTAATTTTGAATTCTGTAAAGTGAGTGTGGAAGAAGTGAACAAATCGTTGTTGTCTATCAACAATGACAAGCCATCGGGTTCTGGATGGAAACTTGGATGGAAAATTACTGAGGAAAATAGCGAACGATATTGCCACTCCTATTTGCCATTTCTTCAGTCTAAGCATACTAGAAAGTGTGTGCCCTCAGGCCTGGAGGGAAGCATTTTACATTTGCATTTTAGTCATTTAGCAGACACTCTTATCCAGAGCAACTGGATAGGGTTAAGTGCTTTACTCAATGGCACATAAACAGATTTTTCACCTAGTCAGCTCGAAGACTCAAATAAGCAATCTTTCAGTTACTGGCCCAACCTCTTAACCACTAGGCTACTTGCCACTCTGTAAAAGTAATTCCGCTACCCAAGAATAGTAAAGCCCCCTTTACTGGATCAAATAGCCAACCAATCAGCCTGTTAACAACCCTTAGTAAACTTTTGTAAAAAATGGTGTTTGACCAGATACAATGCTATTTTACTGTAAAAAAAAAAAAAAAAAAGACTTTCAGGACGCTTATAGGGAAGGACATTCAACAAGCACGGCACTTACACAAACGACTGATGATTGGCTGAAAGAAATTGATGATAAAAAGGTTGTGGGGGCTGTTTTGTTAGACTTCACTGTGGCTTTAGACATTATCGATCATAGTCTGCTGCTATTTTGTGGATAAAGAGTTACCTGTCTAACAGAACCCAAAGGGTGTTCTTTAATGGAAGCCTCTCCAACATAATCCAGGTAGAATCAGGAATTCCTCAGGGCAGCTGTCTAGGCCTCTTACTTTTTTCAATCTTTACTAATGACATGCCATTGGCTTTGAGTAAAGCCAGTGTGTCTATGTATGTGGATGACTCAACACTATACATGTCAGCTACTACAGTGACTGAAATGACTGCAACACTCAACTAAGAGCTGCAGTCCGTTTCAGAATAGGTGGCAAGGAATAAGTTAGTCCTAAACATTTCAAAAACTAAAAGCATTGTATTTGGGACAAATCATTCACTAAACCCTAAACCTCAACTATATCTGGTAATGAATAATGTAGAAATTGAGCAAGTTGAGGGGACTGAACTGCTTGGAGTAACCCTGGATTGTACACGGTCATGATCAAAATATGTTGATACAACAGTAGCTAAGATGGGGAGAAGTCTGTCCATAATAAAGCGCTGCTCTGGCTTCTTGACAACACTGTCAACAAGGAAGGTCCTACAGGCTCTAGTTTTGTCACACCTGGACTACTGCTCAGTCGAGGGGTCAGGTGCCAAAAGCTGGACTTAGGAAAATTGCATTTCAGCGCGGCCGGCCCTTAAATGTACACAGAGAGCTAACATCAATGATATGCATGTCAATCTCTCATGGCTCAAAGTGGAGGATAGATTCAATTCATCACTACTTGTTTTTGTAAAAGGTGTTGACAAGCTGACTGCACTGAGCACTCTTTTTAAACTACTAGCACACAGCTCAGACACCCAATTATACCCCACAAGACAAGGTTTCTTCACAATCTCCAAGTTCAGAACAGACTATGGGAGGCGCACAGTACTACATGACTACATGGAAGTCTATTCCACATCAGGTAACTGATGCAAGCAGTGGAATCAGATTTAAAAAACAGATACAAATACACCTTATGGAACAGCGGGGACTGTGAAGAGACACACACACAGGTACACACAGGTACAGACGCACAAGGGCACTAGCACACACACTCTACACACATATACAGTGGGGCAAAAAAGTATTTAGTCAGCCACCAATTGTGCAAG
The DNA here is from genome assembly GCA_003317085.1 of Hucho hucho. Lineage (NCBI taxonomy): Eukaryota > Metazoa > Chordata > Actinopteri > Salmoniformes > Salmonidae > Hucho > Hucho hucho. The sequence goes on from QNTS01000224.1 coordinate 860,226, forward strand.
TTCTCTCACTTAAAAAGATGAGAGAGGCCTGTAATTTTCATCATAGGTACACTTCAACTATGACAGACAAAATGAGGAAAAAAAATCCAGAAAATCACATTGTAGGATTTTTAATGAATTTATTTGCAAATTATGGTGGAAAATAAGTATTTGGTCA
>QNTS01000224.1:860761-964619 GCA_003317085.1 Hucho hucho
TGACCAAATACTTATTTTCCACCATAATTTGCAAATAAATAAATAAAAAATCCTACAATGTGATTTTCTGGATTTCTTTTTCTCATTTCGTCTGTCATAGTTGAAGTGTACCTATGATGAAAATTACAGGCCTCTCTCATCTTTTTAAGTTGGAGAACTTGCACAATTGGTGGCTGACTAAATACTTTTTTGCCCCACTGTACATTGTAATATTGTTGTTTAGTGGTAACATACATTTTGTGTTGTGGATATGTGGTGGTGTGACAGTGTTATACGATGTACTGTTTTATCTTTTGTTTTATATGTAATATAAGTGTCTTAATGTGTTTGGACACCAGGAAGAGTAGCTGCTGCCTTGGCAGGAACTAATGGGGATCCCTTATAAAATACAAATACTGTAAAATGTAAATAAGTACCAACACCTAAAATGAGTACTGACACCTTTTACTTACGGCTTGCTTACACCATACAACTTTACCCCAGTGTATGGCCTAAAGACACAGACTTTTGTGTTTCCACCTCTGAGACCTGTCCCCCAAAAAGCCTACCCTGGCCCAAAAAATATCTACTTGACTTGGGACCAGACTGGCCCATTGGGACTTTTCGGGGTTGTATTAAGATGACATCGACTGACTAACAGAATAAAACTTATTTGGCCTTTTCCTTCTCAAAAGCAAGTGTTCAGAGGTTACTCAAAGGTTGTTGATTCTGCTCTTCACAAGTCCTTAGCAATGTAAACACATACCTGCTCTCCAGGAGGTCCTCCTCCACATGGGACGTCCTGTCTGTTGAGGAGAGCTCCAGGGAGTGCTCACTCATAGCCGACAGGAACCTCAGGATCAGCTTGGTGCTCTCTGTCTTCCCCGCTCCGCTCTCTCCACTGGGGAGGAAAGGAGAAAGACGCAGTTTGGATGATTTGGATGTATTTAATCTTTCTTTATTCAATGCTGTAGAATGGGACTGGTACATAATGTAAAAGGCATGTCGAAATGGGAAAGGAGTGATATTGGTTAATACACTTTTGTATAGTTTTGTGTCATGAACACACGTACACGCACGCATGCTTGCGCACACACACAAATGCACGTCTGTGGCGGTCGATGCCGTTTTTATGAGCATGGCCTTATTTCTATTACAGCATATTAGATGACTGTCATTCATATTCCATTCACCCAGCTCAATGTTACATCGATAGGTTTTAGGCTACTACATGATACTACATTTTTCCCTGTACCCATCATGAGGTTGCTTCAACCTAGCCTATTTTACAGTGTAGGTGCACAGATCAAGATAACCTTTAGTTATCACGGTGACAGACAGTGACAGACAGTGACACATTCAATACCGGCCTTGCACACTCTTGCCTGCATCTAGCTGATCTAGGGTGTAATCATTAGTCCAACAGTTGTAAATGAGAGTTTCTATTGAACAAATTCAGGTATGTTTATCCCCGTTTTGTTCCGTTTGCTTCCGTTTAAGGAAACGTTTTTCAACAGAATTGGAGGAATGAATACACCCCTGATAACATGCAAATAGTTCACTTTCATAGCAGCCACATAAAAACAGCATGATCACTTTGCTCATTGTATATATAATTCCTTCTCGCAACTATCTACACGCTCTCCTTCTCTCACCTTTTCCGTTCGCTAGTGGACTTCAGTGCACAACACCAGTCTGTGACCAGGGAAAAAACACTTTCCAAGCCAAACCTTCATATCATGAATGCTAACGGCTACACACAGCCTACATCATTGTCATGTCATAGTAAACTAGACTACTAGTACTAATGCAGTAAACCCGCAACACTTATACAGTACAGTGTACAGTCAGAAGGCAGTTTAGCAGTTACACCGGCGGGCCCCGGTGGCAATACTTTTATAAAACCAAAAGTTGACCTTGACTTGAAAGAGTTCCAGTGTTGGATAGCCATAGCCAGCTAGCTTACATAGCATCCCTCTGTTTGAGCAGGGTGTTTGAGTAGGCTAAACTAGCTAGCTGCATTTGCTAGCTAAGTGAAAGTGAAAGTAAAACAAATACAACCAAATATATCTAGCTTTCTCTCTCGCTTCTCCTTAATTTTGGAAAAAAATATATTTGTTCAAAACTGTTCAACTATTGTCTTTCTCTCTTTTTGAGTCAACTACTCATCACATTATATGCATTGCAGTGCTAGCTAGCTGTGGCTTATGCTTTCGGTACTATATTAATTATCTGATACTTTGATTGAGTGGACAACATGTCAGTTCATGCTGCAAGAGCTCTGATATGTTGGGGACGTCTTCCGGAAGTTGTCATAATTAGGTTTTGTATTAATGTCAATGTATCCAGAGGAGGACAGAAGCTAGCTGTCCTCCGGCAACACCATTGTGCTACCCTACAGAGTGCTGTTGAGGCTGCTGTAGACCTTCATTGTAAACAGTGTGTTTTAATAAATTATTTGGTGACATTTGTATATATTTATTATAGTTGTATCTAAATAGGATAACTTTAATGTTTCACTATTTGAATTTTTATGAAATTCACTGAAGAATAGGTCCTCCGCTTCCTCCTCTGAGGAGCCTCCACTAATGCATGCATGCACACTCACACATGTCCTTGACACCATATCCCTTACATTTTAGTCTCCAGCCTTCAGCTATATCAAGGGTTTCTTGTTTGATAGCATGTACTTGATTGAGTCTAGCCACAACAATGATGGTGATTATGCATGTTAAGCCGGATGTGTTTCAAGAATGCTTTGCACTCTTCATATGGCAATTAAAACCATGCCTTGCTTGCTTTCACGTATGTATGTATGTATGTATGTATGTATGTATGTATGTATGTATGTATGTATGTATGTGTTTGCATTTGTGTGAATAAACACATGTTAACAAATATGGGTCAAATGTAAATTATTAACTGACTGACAAATTGGTTTTGCATTCACGTCCTGAAGCTTTTTCCACATTTGAAACATTCTCAACATTGAGGATATTCACATTTTACCACTAGGGGTTTCATTGCACACTACAAAACATTAGTAAGTAGACTACACTGAATGTACAAAACATTAACAACACCTGCTCTTTCCATGACAGACTGACCAGGTGAATCCAGGTGAAAGCTATAATCCCTTATTGATGGCGCTTGTTAAACCCACTTCAATCAGGGGAGGAGACAAGTTAAGTAAGATTTTTTTAAGCCTCGAGACAATTGAGACATGGATTGTGTATGTGTGCCATTCAGAGGGTGAATGGGCAAGAAAAAAAATGTAAGTGCCGTTGAATGGGGTATGGTAGTAGGTGCCAGGCAAACCGGTTTGTGTAAAAAAATGCAACGCTGCTTGTTTTTTCGCGCTCAACAGTTTCGCATGTGTATCAAAAATGGTCCACCACCCAAAGGACATCCAGCCAACTTGACACAACTGTGGGAAGCATTGGAGTCAACATAGGTCAGCATCCCTGTGGATTGCTTTTGACACCTTGTAAAGTGAATGCCTCGACGAATTGAGACTGGTCTGAGGACAAAAGGGGGATAAATCAAATCACATTTTATTTGTCACATACACATGGTTAGCAGATGTTAATGGGAGTGTAGCGAAATGCTTGTGCTTCTAGTTCCGACCATGCAGTAGTATCTAACAAGTAATCTAACAAATTCACAACAACTAACTTATACACACAAGAGTAAAGGAATGAATACGAGTATGTACATATAAATATATGGATGAGCGATGAAAGAGAACGTGAAGCGAGGCGGCCATCTCTGTCGGCGCCGGAAGTGTCTATATTAGCAGATACAACTCAATATTAGGAGGATTTTCTTAATGTTTTGTACACTCAGTGTATACTGTACTGAACCATTGCTCACCAACCCTTGTGCAGAGGAACTACAGGGTGCGTAGGCTTTTGTTCCAGGCCAGCAATAGAAATACACATTTTATTTAAATTCCTTGCTCATCTGGATTTTGATTAATTGAATCAGGCATATTAGTGCTAGGCAAAAACAAAAGCCTACACACCCTGAACAAAAAATACTGTGCAGAGAGCAATAGAGTTGCTCTAGAGTTGATTTAAAATAAGAAGTTAAACATTCAAAAGACTGCTTGCATGGTTCCCTTTCAGTCGGTACTCTCGGTACAACACAACCATTGGGAGTCGCTCTCTCGCGACTGACTGAATAACTAAAATCATGCCTGACAATACCAAAGAAAATCGTGCCTCACTGGAATCTCAGCTTTCCACAGGTGATAACCCTGAAGCTCAGATTCATTCATTCAATTCTTCCTCTCTTTACCTTGGGCTTAACAGGAATGATTCACGGTACAATTTTTAGGGGCGGGGGAACAGACTATCTGACTTCGCCAACTAAACTGCCCATTTGTGGTAGAGCATGCTCACCCCCTGGACGTTGTGTGCTTGAGTTTGTATTTGTACTCCTAGTTTCCTAACCAGAAACCAATGAGTTAGCAATGACTGAAACGACGAAGGCTAACAAGCCGGGTTTGAGTTCGCGACCATGCCCAAATGGACAAAAATATATTTAGTTTGATGTTTGTTGTCTTAGCTCGGGGCATGCTCTGGCTGCCCTGACTCAAATCAATTTGTGTGGGGGACTAGGGGACAGTGTCAGCAACAGCAACACCGTCCACGGCTGGCACTGTTCCCCTAGTCCACGGTGCAGGTTCTCTTGGCAATCGTGTAGCATTCTTGAGGGGGCTTGGTGTGTCTGATAGTGACTTCTTCTCCCGGGTACCGTACCTCGGCTGAGTTTTTTAAATTTATTTTAAATTTTTATTTTACTAGGCAAGTCAGTTAAGAACAAATTCTTATTTTCAATGACGGCCTAGGAAAGGTGGGTTAACTGCCTGTTCAGGGGCAGAACGACAGATTTGTACCTTGTCAGCTCTTGTCAGCCTTTCGGTTACTAGTCCAGCGCTCTAACCACTAGGCTACCCTGCCACCCCAGCACGCTATGCGGGATGCGGAGATGGATTGGGTCTTTGTTTGGTCGCATCAAATGTCGTCTACCTGGGCGTGGTGTATGCGGTAGCTGCCCGCCCTCAACCCGGCTTCTGTGCGCTCTGTCGGCGGTTACAGGAGGCTACTCGATCAAAGAGGGCGGCCATGGGTACCCCCCGCCACCTTGGTCTGCCTTGGTCAATCACCGCTTGCATCTCTTCCCAGACTTGTCGATGAAGGATCCAGTCCCACCTCAGTGATCCGGTCCTACGTAGACTTTAGACTTTAGAGACCAGGCTAGCTAAACAATCGCTGCATAGCGTGCTAGCCAGGTTAGCTACTGCCAGCTATTCATGCCTCCCCATGGTGGAATTGCTTGGGTAGCTCTCTTGTTTAGTATACGTAGCGTTAAGTCGCTTGGTTATTCTAAACGGACCGTGCTGAGGTGAAAAGGGCTAGCTTCTTGTTCGGGCAGCGTTCGGCGGTCGACGTCACCGGTTTTCTAGCCATCGTCGATCCACTTTTCATTTGGTTTGTCTTGTGTTCCCACACACCTGGTTTCAATTCCCAAATTAAGTGTCATGAATTTAACCCTCTGTTTCCCCCATGTCTTTGTGTGTGATTGTTCATTTTTGTTCAGGTCGGTATCGTTCCGGCTGGTTTGTGCCGGGTGTCATTTATTCACCCGTGTTCTGTGGCAACCGTTCTTTTGCACTTTGTATTATGGTTTTACTTTGTGCTGTCTAAGTAAAGTGCATTTGGTTCACTCATCTCTGCTCTCCTGCACCTAACTTCATACACCAGCTACACCCACCCTTCTGACACCCTCTCTCTGCGCACTCGAGAAAGGAATGAGAAAGAGAGAGGAAACGCATGGTGGTGAAATATTCTGTAGCTAGGATGTGTTAGGATTTTAAACAACATCCCCAACAACCATGTTCTCCACTCAGTTTCAACCTGTTGTTGAACTTATTTCTTCAAATTGATAAATCACAGTGAGGTGTTTTAAAAGCATGAAACTGTCTTGATGATAAGGGTTTGATGTGATGATTTTTGATTGCATTTGCAGTGATGTCAGAGTGGTTAGAGGAACAATAGAGTCCCGAGTAACAGGCCATTAGTGACCTGATGGTCGTTAGCGAGTTGGGTACTACAAACGCATAGAGTGCATAAGAGGAGATTACCGAGTCATGTGGAATTTTACTGCAGTCATGAATCAGGTAATACGATCACCGTAACAGCCCTAGTAGAGACTGGTCCGAGCCGGTGCACACCCTTTTAGGAACTGCACTGCCAGGGGATGAGTGACGACATCAATTCCCACCACTGGGCCAGTAGGTCACACCTGAAGCGACTGTTTTAAGCTGCGAGATGCGTCCAGGTGAGTGGCTAGCCTCAGTGCTGGAAAGGCTGCATCAACAGTAGCCCCAGGGGAGCGACTTCCATCTCAGAAGCCATCATCCCCAGTAGGCGTAGGCACTGTCAAGCACGCACTGTGTGACCCAGCCAAAGCTTGTCTAAGCAGAGCCCGGACACCCTCTGTAGGGATAGAAGATCACGATACGCGAGTGAATCTAGCTCGAGACCCAGAAGGGGAATGCGCTGAGATGTAGTCAAACAGTTCTTTTTTTGGTTTCTTATGAAGCCTAGAGACTGAATACAGAACAGTAGCATGGATGTGTAATACTGCTTGCTCCCTCGCCACCACCAGCCAATCGACTCTGCCACCACCAGCCAATTGACTCTGCCACCACCAGCCAATCGACTCTGCCACCACCAGCCAATCGGCTCTAATAGCCAGCGGCTTGTGAGTATTCTGAATTTGTAGACTCTGAGGTGCTTGTTGAGGGCATGTACGTCTAGAATGGGTTACAAAGTCCCATCCCTTTTCGGATCCAGGAAATACCCCTGGATCTCCAACACAGGAACCACTTGGATTGCCTGCTTCTGGAGAAGGGAGGATATTTCCTCCCTCAAAACGGGTGCTAAAGCCTCGTGAACAGTCCACGTGATGATGCCACAGAAGCGAGGGGGACACACAACAAATTGTAGCCTGTACCCCAATGTCACTGTTCGGATGATCTAGGAGCAACATTGCGCTTTTGCGCCATTGGTCAGATCAGACAGCTAGCCTCCCATCAACTGCTATTTGAAGGGGCGGGACGCCACCTTTTGGACTGGGAAAGATTGGTTATTTTTCTGTTTCCACCACTCTCGAGCGCCATGTGTCTCCGAAAAACAGACCCCTTCTGTGGTAACAGACAGGGGCAATTTGTAATTCAATCGAATTCCCAGGAACGAAAAGTGTTGAGCTGGAGACAAACAGCTCATTTCGGGGTTCATATGAACCACAGAGACTGTATGTGGGATAATAGCATGGTTGTGTTCAACCCTGCTCATTACCTCTATTCCACTACCAACAACATGTATCATTAGGCACCTCATAGGGACTAGTGAGCTACAGGCAGGAATCAGCAATGAATCAGAGTAATGAGCCACCAATGGGGGAGGGGTGTCCAACTTATTACTCCCACCATGGGGAGATTGATATCCCCCTAGAATCCTATGAACACCATGGAACACGGGGTAATTTAGGGGACTTTAATTAAGCACTGGGTAGCTGCAGAAACAGGGTTGGAGAGCCCATGGCATACTGAGTTTCACCTGTTGCACATCAAGGGGCTGCATGCTCCTCAAACAGTGGTTGATGCATAGAGTGAAATAAGTGTTCTTATAAGGCCAGACATTTCTATATGCAATCCTGTGAAAGCAGAGTTTTGATGGTTGCCACAAAAAGAGAAGGATCCCAGCTGCTACTATATTTACTTCTCAGCTGCTCATATTAAGCACATGCTCTGCTGTACAACCAGAGTAGCCTGCCTGATTTAAAAATGAACAGAGTGCAAGCTTTTTTTGCAACTTTCTCAAATCATCAATAGCCTATGCAGTCCACATTCTAAGGTTTGTACCATTCACAACTAAAGTTGCCAAATAACTTTATTTTTAATTATCACTTTTATGCTCAACTTATGCGCACTTGCTCCGAAATGAGAAAAATATCCTTTCTATTTTATTCAGCTAAGTTCAATTATATTCTTCATACTATAAAATAATGGCACTCATAAGCATATCTTGTCTGCTAAATTAACTAGCCTACAGGCTATGGAATGGCGCATAGCCAGATAACATACAGTAGACCAACTCACTCTGTTCTTCTGAAATACATTTTCTTCATATAATGTTTCTTTGGGCCTGCCTAAAATAAATAATGGATTTATTGTGATTGTGTATATTAAACTGATTTATTTGACTTTTTTAAATGTTGTATGCGTGGAGGCCTGGTGAAGCTAAACGTATTTATGTTAATTAACAGTCAATTACCATGAGACCGGCAGTCATTTGCATGACAATAACCAGCTGACAGAATTTCATGATCACCACAGTTCTAGTCTGTCCACCTATTGTGCCCACTTTGGATTTAGCTTTGGTTTTGGATGCTCTGTGTGAGGCCCCTTTTGAACCACTGGAGGCTGTGGATCTGAGGATCCTCTCCTACAAGAACTCCCTGCTCGTGGCTTTGGCCGTGGCTATGCTTGATGGGCATCTCCACACGTTATCCGTACACCCTTCCTGTACTCAGTTTGCCCCGGGCGACTCTGAGGTGACGTTGCGTCCTAATGTGGCCTTCGCCCCCGAAGGTCATGACTATGTCCTACAGGTCTCGATCTTTGAGCTATTTCCCTTTTCCACTGTCATACTGAGAGAGGAGTAGAAGAGGCGACTGATGTAAGGTATTTTTCTGAAATATTGAAATGAAATATGCCGCATGCATTTGAACAATTTAAAAGTTATATGATGGTGCAGAGCAAAAGATGATTTTCGTTCATGAGATAAAAAGAAAGTTGTATTGAATAAAGAAAAATGCATTACTGCAGCAAAGATGGGTCATCAGCAGTAGCTATAGCATCTAAGCTAGCAAAAGCTTATGCTACTTGCACTTCCTCCTACACTTGTTATCGTGCTTTGCTGTAGGCCTGCAAACCAGTGATTTAATTAGTTGAACTCAATAGCCATGGGCAGAAAAACAATTGCTGTGTGTTCAGGGATAAACACTTGTTATCCTTAGTAAAACAATGTCATGTTCGGCTCAATGCCATGACCATTTAGGCCAATTCCACTTCAACAAGGTCAAATCAGGAAATACAGAATTGCAATTGAATACATGATCGAAAACACCCCCTGGCCGAAGAAAGAATTCATTGTCTCCATATAGGGGGTCAAATGGAATTTACTACAAATAGTGAAGCACAAAAAAGCCCACTCATTATTCTCAAACCAAACACTCAGTGAGAAGACACAAATAATTAGGAAGGCACATAAATAGCAATGTCATTCCAAAACCTCCAGGTTTATGAAATCTGACAACCCTCAACCAGACATTAAGAAACTTCCAGAATGAATGTGTCAAATGTAAAACTAGTTAACAAGGTTTCAAAGACACATACAAACCTTAACAATACCCACAGCTAATTCACAGACATTCACAGTGGTGTGTGGTGTCTCAAATTAGAAGTGAAAGTCATGGCAACCCTCAGCCGAAGCTTCCAGAAGCATTACTTCAAGATAACTTGTTCGCCTCAGACAGGGCTACATGTTTGTCTAAACAACGGGCCAGGGGCCCACACAGGAAGTGCTGTCTGTGGTGACAGAGCAAAAAAAATAGCTGCCAGCTACTAGCCTGTCTGCTTCAGCCCCCTCCCTGAGGTCCCTGTTGGCAAGCCAAGGTCAACACACACAAAATACGATGCACATCACACACACCAAACATTAAGACACAAGAGTCCACTAACTCTTCATGTGTCAAATCAGGAAACTTCTTATCCCTACAGAGACATCGCTACTATGCACGCCCATGTGCAATTACTTGTGACTACCACTGCAAAGCGTTAAGACTACTGGGGCATTGGTGCAACGGTAGGCTACAGAGAGCCACATAGAAAGCCACATAGAAACTGAGACCCACACAGAAAAGAAAGAAAAGGCTAATATCCAGTGCTTCTGGTGTAGGGTGGAGTTGCCCCAAGATGCCGATCTAGGATCAGTTTAGCATTTTCTCCACTAATGGTTAAGGTTAGGATTGGGGGAGGGAAAGCTGATTCTAGATTTGTACCTGGGAAACTTCACTCCGGAGTGCTTCTAGTGAGGTCACCTGACAAAGATTTCTGTGAAGTCTACATTTTTATCACTAAAGCCACAGCTTTGAGAGTTTTTCTATTAGCTCTATTTTCCATGTTCTGTCTCCACCGGAAGGCATGAGAAGAAGAGGCCAGTCCAGGGGGACATCTGGAATGTTCTCTAACAGAAATATTTACTCTGAGTCGGGGAGTAGGTCGAATTTAATATCGCCCGTTACACAATTTATGTGATCCCTCACATTCATAACCTGCGTGCCAAGAGTGCTGAGAGGTCAAGAGGTCAAACCTTCTTTAGCGGGTGGGGGGGTGCAGCAACTAGGTGTTTTTAGTGACAGAGAACAGAAGTCTGAGAACAGTGTGGAGTACGATTTAGTAAACGTGACTGTATGGTTGACACTGTTTTGATAGCGCTGTTTACGGTTGAGACACGCGACAGAGGAAGGTTGAACATATGAGCTGAGGGCTATTATTTACAGTTGAGACATGCGACAGAGGAAGGTTGAACATATGAGCTGAGGGATATTATTTACAGTTGAGACACGCGACAGAGGAAGGTTGAACATATGAGCTGAGGGCTATTATTTACGGTTGAGACGCGCGACAGAGGAAGGTTGAACATATGAGCTGAGGGCTATTATTTACAGTTGAGACACGCAACAGAGGAAGGTTGAACGTATGAGCTGAGGGCTATTATGACTTATTTCACAAGCTCACTTTTTTATGCCTGTCTATAACCATAACATTTGAGACCACATTGTCATTCTTTTCTTTTAAATAAACTGCTAACTGTTGAATTGGAGAGAGGATCCCACTGTGCACACCAAAACTGGTTTCAATGTAATTTGTCAACGAATTGGGACATGGAATCTATGTGGAAATTTCCACCACAGGACTATGTCATCATGGTAACAAAATACATTTTCAACATAGACAAACCTTGTAAAAAATATGTTGAAATGTACCTTTAAATCAACGTCAGATTTTCAATGTTAAGTCCACTATCAGAAAAAAAATCTGTAGGCTGGGAAACACCTCCTACTGGATAATATCTCCATCTACAGCTACCCTTCGGTCTCCCATTCAGGGCCAACCCTGCTTAGTTATAATATTTGTTACTGACTATTACCAATGTGCTATCGTGAGAATAAGTGTTGAGAGATCTCCACTTAACACTTAATGGATTCACTGTTGCAATTGAAGTAATTCCAAAGGGTAGGTTTAACAGAGCAAATGAAATGTGACCATACTTTATCAATCATATATCAACAATGATACCACAGTATTTAGGCCTATACAGTATAGGATTTTGCAAAGTCATCAACAGCTATTGTTTCAATTCAACCCAGAATTCAACTGAAAATAGATAACACAATACGCTTGTGGCTTGTGACCTAAAACCCTGACAAACTTTTACAGATGCACAATTGAGTGCATCCTGTCGGGCTGTATCACCGCCTGGTTTGGCAACAGCAGCGCCCTCAACCGCAAGGCTCTCCAGAGGGTGGTGCGGTCTGCACAACGCATCACCGGGGGCAAATTACCTGCCCTCCAGGACACCTACAGCACCTGATGTCACAGGAAGGCCAAAAAGATAATCAAGGACAACAACCACCTGAGCCACTGCCTGTTCACCCCACTACCATCCAGAAGGCGAGGTCAGTACAGGTGCATCAAAGCTGGGAGCGAGAGACTGAAAAACAGCTTCTATATCAAGGCCATCAGACTGTTGAACAGCAATCACTAACTCAGAGAGGCTGCTGCCTACATACAGACTCAAATCATTGGCCACTTTAATAAATGGATCACTAGTCACTTTAAATAATGTCACTTTAATAATGTTTACATATCTTACATTACTCATCTCATATGTATAAACTGTATCTTACATCATCTATTACATCTTGCCTATGCCGCTCAGTCATCGCTCATCCATTATTTATATGTACATATTCTTATTCCATCCCTTTAGATTTGTGTGTATTAGGTAGTTGAGGAATTGTTTGATTACTTGCTAGATATTACTGCACTGTCGGAACTAGAAGCACAAGCATTTCGCTACACTCGCATTAACATCTGCTTACCATGTGTATGTGACCAATCCAATTTGATTTGACAATAAAAGTGACTCCAAATTAACACAATACATTATTTACCATTCATTTCTATTGGGCACAAAATAATCTGAAACACAACCAAAACAAACAGCAAATGCATTCAACAAATGTGTAGAGTCACAAGCTTGATGTAGTCAATACGTGCTAAGAATGTGGGGCCAAATACTTAACTTTGTACTACTTTAATACACATACGGTGCATTCGGAAAGTATTCAGAGCCCTTGACTTTTTCCACATTTTGTTACGTTACAATTTTATTCTAAAATTGATTAAATAAAACAGAATCCTCATCAATCTACACACAATACCCATAATGACAAAGTGAAAACAGATTTTTAGATATGTTTGCAAATGTAATACAAATTAAAAACAGAAATAACTTATTTACATAAGTTCAGACCCTTTGCTATGAGACTCACAATTGAGCTCAGGTGCATCCTGTTTCCATTGATCATCCTTGAGAGGTTACAACTTGATTGGAGTCCACCTGTGGTAAATCTAATTGATTGGACATGATTTGGAAAGGCACACACCTGTCTATATAAGGTCCCACAATTGACAGTGCATGTCAGAGCAAAAACCAAGCCATGATTTCGAAGGGAATCGTCCACAGAGCTATGAGACAGAATTGTGTTGAGGCACAGATCTGGGGAAGGGTACCAAAAAATGTCTACACCATTGAAGGTCCCCCAAAAAACAGCCAAACTGAGCAATCCGGGCAGAAGGGCATTGGTCAGGGAGGTGACCAAGAACCCGATGGTCACTGACAGAACTCCAGAGTTCCTCTGTGGAGATGGGAGAACCTTCCAGAAGGACAACCGTCTCTGCAGCACTCCACCAATCAGGCATTTATGGTAGAGTGGCCAGATGGAAGCCACTCCTCAGTAAAAGGCACATGACATCCCGCTTGGAGTTTGCCAAAAAGCACCTAAAGACTCTCAGACCATGAGAAACAAGATTCTCTCGTCTGATGAAACCAAGTTTGAACTCTATTGCCTGAATGCCACGCGTCACATCTGGACGAAACCTGGCATCATCACTACGGTGAAGCATGGTGGTGGCAGCATCATGATGTGGGGATGTTTTTCAGCGGCAGGGACTGGGAGACTAGTCAGGATCGAGGGAAAGATGAACGGAGCAAATTACAGAGAGATACTTGATGAAAACCTGCTCCAGAGCGCTCAGGACCTCAGACTGGGGCGAAGTTTCACCTTCCAACAGGACAACTACCCTAAGCACACAGCCAACACAATGCAGGAGTGGCTTCGGGACAAGTCTCTGAATGTCTTTGAGTGGTCCAGCTATATCCCGGACTTGAACCAGATCGAACATCTCTGGAGAGACCTGAAAATAGCTGTGCAGTGACGCTCCCCCATCCAAAATGCACAAGCATTTCGCTACGCTCGCAATAACATCTGCTAACCATGTGTATGTGACCAATAACATTTGATTTGATTTGATTTAATTCGATTTTGACCTGACAGAGCTTGAGAGGATCTGCAGAGACTAATGGCAGTAACTCCCCAAATACAGGTGTGCCAAGCTTGTAGCGTCATACCCAAGAAGACTCGAGGCTGTAATCACTGCCAAAGGTGCTTCAACAAAGTACTGACTAAAGGGTCTGAATACTTATGTAAATGTTATATTTCTGTTTTTTTTATTTGTTACGAATTTGCAAAAATGTCAAAACTGTTTTCACTTTGTCATTGGTATTGTGTGGAGATTAATTGTGTGGAGATTAAAGTAATACATTTTAGAATAAGGCTGTATTTCCACACAATATAGCTGGATCGCCCCGTCCTGCCCCTAGGGGTCCACCGCCCTGCAGTGCCCCAACCCAACACACCCCACTCAGATTTAGGATCTCAGTGAATCATTCATTCTTGGTTTCCGGTGTGTAAGGCCCAGGCCAGAGTGACAAACAAAAGTACGGCAGAGCCCCAGGGCCAGGACTGAGCAGCCCAGCTGCTTAAATAGGTAGCTCCCCTGACATGGGCATGTTTTCAATTCAGACTCCTTTTATCGTAAAGTATTCCATATAAGGCATCCAGACCTTATGGAAATTGCACAGTATACCCTTAATCTTGTAATAAATAAAATCTAGTGATACATAACTTGACATTTCTGCCACCCATTGTGACATTGTGGGAGGATAACCAACCTTCCAAATAATGGCAATGCATTTCTTAGCTGCGATAAATGCTAGGTTACACAGTTTCTCCTTATAACAGTCTCCATTATTTCCAAGCAAACAAAAACAGAGAGAAGGAAGAATCTGTAGACATGCTGAGATAAAAGAACATACTCTTTGCCAGAATTCAGCCAGCCTTCACAAGAAAATAGCATATGCAAATGTGTCCCCTTTTGTGTTTTACACCTCCAGCAGAGGAATTACATTTCTGAGTGCATTATATTCAGTTTCACTGACATATAGTACGTTCTACGGATGGTCTTAAACTGCAGTAATTTATGTCTGAGATTACAGTACCAGTCAAAAGTTTGGACACACCTACTCATTCAAGGGTCTTTCTTTATTTTTACTATTTTCTACATTGTAGAATAATAGTGAAGACATCAACACTATGAAATAACACATATGGAATCATGTGGCAACCAAAAAAGTGTTCAAACCTCTTAGGGCTAGGGGGTAGTGTCCTGAATTTCCACCTGTCTGACGTGCCCAAAGTAAACTGCCTGTTACTCAGGCCCAGAAGCTAGGATATGCATGTAATTGGTAGTATTGGATAGAAAACAATCTGAAGTTTCTAAAACGGTTAAAATAACGTGAGTATAACAGAACTGATATGGCAGGCGAAAACCAGAGGAAAATCCATCCGTACATTTTTCTTTTGGAGGTCACAGGTCTTTCCAATGACTGCCTAATGACTATACAAAAAAATAGCTCCCAGATTGCATTTCCTATGGCTTCCACTAGATGTCAACAGTCTTTATACAAGGTTTCAGGCTGATTTAAAAAAAAAATGAACAAGTAATTGGAGTTTATCCAAGGTGTGCCTCATTAGGACAGTAGTCTTTTGACACGCGTGAATGAGGTGCGCACTCTTCGTTATTTATCTTCCCTATTGAGCATACTACTCTACGTCTTAAATATGATCATTTATTTAGATATTAGAATACCTGAGGATTAATTAGAAACAATGTTTGACTTGTTTGGACAAACTTTACCGGTAACTTTTTGGATTCCTTTGTCTGCATGTTGAACGAGTGGATTACTGAACTCGATGGCGCCAAGTAAACTGACTTTTTGGGATATAAAGAAGGACTTTATCAAAAAAGAAACGACCATTATTTGTGTAGCTGGAACCCTTGGGATTGCAAACCGAGGAAGAGCTTCAAAGGTAAGTGATTTATTTTCACGCTATTTTTGATTTTGTGACGCCTGTGCTGGTTTGAAAAATATGTTGAAGTGGGGCACTGTTCTCAGACAATCGAATGCTTTCGCCATAAAGCCTATTGTAAATCGGACAACGGAGTTTGATTACCAAGATTCTAAGCTTTTGAATGATGTATAACACTTGTATTTTCATGAATGTTTAATATTACGATTTTTGTATTTTGAATTTGGCGCTCTGCAATTTCACTGGATGTTGTCATAGGTGGACCGCTAGCGGTCCGCGAACACTAAGAAATCAAAATATATTTTATATTTGAGATTCCTCAAAGTAGATACCCTTTGACTTGATGACAGCTTTGCACACTCTTGGCATTCTCTCAACCAGCTTCATGAGGTAGTCAACTGGAATGCATTTCAATTAACAGGTGTGCCTTGTTAAAAGTTAATTCGTGAAATGTATTTCCATGTTAAGGCATTTGAGCCAATCAGTTGTGTTGTGACATTTAGGGGTGGTATACAGAAGATAGCCCTATTTGGTAAAATACCAAGTCCATATTTTGGCAAGAACAGCTCAAATAAGCAAAGAGAAACGACAGTCCATCATTACTTTAATACATGAAGGTCAGTCAATCCAAAACATTTCAAGAACTTTGAAAGTTTCTGCAAGTGCAGTCGCAAAAACCATCAGGCGCTATGATGAAACTGGCTCTCATGAGGACCACTACAGGAAAGGAACACCCAGTGTTACCTCTGCTGCAGAGGATACGTTAGAGTTACCAGCCTCAGAAATTGCAGCACAAATAAATTCTTCAGAGTTCAATGAGTGGTTCCCACCGTGAAGCATGGAGGAGGTGTGATGGTGCTTTTCTGGTGACACTGTCAGTGATTTATTTAGAATTCAAGGCACACTTGGCTACTACAGCATTCTGCAGCGATACGTCATCCCCTCTGGTTTGCGCTTAGTGGGACTATCATACGTTTTTCAACAGAACAATGCCCCAACACACCTCCAGGCTGTGTAAGGGCTATTTGACCAAGAAGGAGAGTGATGGAGTGCTGCATCAGATGACCTGGCCTCCATAATCACCCGACCTCAACCCAATTGAGATGGTTTGGGATGATATGGACCGCAGAGTGAAAGAAAAGCAGCAAACAAGTGCTCAGCATATGTGGGAACTCCTTCAAGACTGTTGGAAAAGCATACCAGGTGAAGCTGGTTGAGAGAATGCCAAGAGTGTGCAAAGCTGTCATCAAGGCAAAGGGTAGCTACTTTGAAGAATAAAAAATATTAAATATATTTTGATTTGTTTAACACTTTTTTGTGTTATTCCATAGTTTTGATGTCTTCACTATTATTTTACAATTTAGAAAATAGTAAAAATAAAGAAAAACCCTTGAATGAGTAGGTGTGTCAACTTTTTACTGGTACTGTATTTCATAAGGCCTTTCGTTGAGGGCCTAGTTACACCCCAATGCAGTGTTTCTGAAACTCCTGGTTTACAGGCCACATCAAGCCTGCAAGTCACATTATGCTGGCTTGCAAAGTGATGTGTAATTCCTATTGGGAAACAACCAGAGTGAGAACATCCAACAATTGGAAGCTTAAATCGTAACCTGCATTGATAATGTCTGCTGGGGTAGGGAAGATTGATTATTGAATAATATAAATTGGAACAGCCACCTCAGTAACGAGTGCAAAAAGTCCAACTACTAACAGATTAGATTAGTTTAGACAAATTGATTGTTGTTTATGTTTGTGTAGAAAAAGATTAATCAACCAATCAATGTACATGCAAAAACATACGTATTGAAACAAATAATTCAGAAAATCAATCTGCAATAAAGCACGCTGGGAGATATGATAATGATCGGCCTGGTTTTGAGTGGTTTTGAGCAAACATGACTTTGTAATTTTACTCAACAATCTTGTTCAAATTCAGCTCACTCTGAGCAGTTTGTTGAGTAAACAAACTTTAACACATTAACTCAAATTCTTATCCTTTTGAAGTCCGCTCAACTCACATAATAATGCTGATTAAGCAATTACTTAAGTTGTATTTTTTTACAGTGAGGGAAAGTTGGCTATTGCATTTTTAAATGTTGACTAAGTTAGAATTGTTTCCACAAATGTATCCACATTTCTATTATGTGTAAATAGTTTATGATAAGTGAATGCCATAATGTAATTATTTTGTTAGATACTTCTCCCTATTAGCTGAAATCTTATTTTTTTTATTGTTTTAGCTGTCATACTGGCTGTTCGGTCCAAACCTAGAATTGTATAATGGGAATTTGTCGCGATATACAGACGTTTCCTCCCTCCAAGGTGCGTGTTGCAAGGCAACCCCCTAGACTTATGGGCAAAAGCCAGTGTGAGAAACTTGCTAGGAAATGTTTGTGCTTGGAAACAAAATAAATACTGCCCTCTGACCCATAAAACCTATCTGATTGATTCATGATAGTGTTGTAAGACAAAGCCAGGAAAGTGAACTTCAAAATGTCCTGTAGTTTTATTGGGATTTGTAGCTGTTGTTGGTAAATAATGAATCTTCTAGCTTCTGAAATAACTTACTGATCCTTTAAAATTAATGGCCTACATCTAAAGGAACAGGAAATGTATTTTCAGAAGGATTGGTAACAACTTTTAATAGCTGGGGTACATAATTCAATAAAAAAAAAGAATTAATAATGTCAGAAGAAAATGGCACAGAGACGGGCAAGTGTAACTCATTTAAGTATCTGAGAGCATATTTAAAGGGACTGGACCTCCTTTTAAAGGGACTAGTAAATGTAACTCATTTAAAATGGCAGTGTGCCAGGTGGCCCAAACTGGGCAAACATACAGAGCTGAAAGGCACTCTGCCTTTGTGTAAAGCCCTGGCCCTCCCCATGGCTCTACAATCCTAGTCTATTACCCAGCCCAGCGGGCACTGTGGATTCTTTATATCAGAGTCAGTGGGCACACTGTCAGAGCATACCAACATCACTGGCACTGCCCCAACACTTTTGTGCCCCTGAAGAATACCACAGAGTACCACAGAGTCCGAAAAAGACTAAAGGACTCTGACACAGTGAGTTTTCACGTCAAGAAAAGGAGAGAGGAAGGAGGGAAAGAGTTGTAAAAGATCTAATGCTCTGGTCCCCTGTAGGGAAAGCTGGTGTATGTATACTGCTTTATTGGCAGGAAAGCTTCATTGCTACTTCAATGCTACAATGAGTCATTCAATGTAATACTTTAGTACTGGGCTAAAGTCTATAAGAAGTTCTGATGAAACTGAGAACATGCAACACAAATCGTAAAGCTTTAGGAATGGGCTAAACCATAAGAGGTTTTTGGAAAGATGGCTATAACACATAAAAACAAAAGTTCAAAGCTGAGATAATGTATTGAACATTTCCTACTGTGTTACCATGCCACTGAACACGACAAAAAGCAGCACACTCTGTAACAGTAAGTCTGTGTTTAATTTATTCAAAATGGCGGAAAGAGCACCAACAAATACTTTGTTCGGCTTTGAGTACAAAGAATTTAGTACAAAGTGTGCTATTGCTGTTGACCTGCTGTCACACAAGTCATGAGAAAGTAATGCAAAGTAGCCTGACTCTTGTCCTATAATCGCACAGCAAATACAGGAAAGACCTCAACGCCAGAATGCACCAGTGATTGCACTAGTTTAAAGGTCGCACCCTTTTCCCAAAAGAGAAGTTAGGGAACACAACACCACAAAATAAATGTCAAAGCAACATAGCCATACACTTCAGTGTGATCTCATTCCTTCTTTCAACCTCAACACCTTTTTGTTCTTGCTATTATACTAAATTCACTGTGTAAATTCACTGTGTAAATTCACAAATTGCATGCCAAGTCCCTACACAAACAGATGAGGCAAAACTCAAACAAGAATCAAAGTCAAAAGCTCACAGGTATGTTTTGTGCACAAGTACCCGTCGTGACCTCTGTGAATTTAATTAAAATGGTTAGGGGGCCTTGAGATTGACCCCATAACAGCTCTGGGGTCAAAAGGTCAGAGATTTTATACAATAACACCCCAAAAGCCGAATTCCTTTGTAATATTCGCTTCTCACCATGACTGGACTCGACAACAGAACAAAACAGAAAGCAGATAAAACACCAGTGGGTGAACAACATTGTACAAAAAAGGTCACAGGGAGTTTGCTTTTAAAACCCATGATAGTTTGATAGGCATCAACATAAACGAAAATGCAAAGTGACATTTATCACCATTAATGACCAGGTGTCTTTTATTAAGGGTATAATGGCAGATCCCCTCTTTCTCCTCCTCCTTCTTTTCCTACCTCCTCCTTCTTCTCCACCTAACCTCCTCCTCTACCTCCTCCTCCAGCTCCCATTCTTGGCTTCCCTTCACCGGATCTGGATCTGATTACCCACAATCCCAAAATCTGAGCAGAAAGCTTCCTGCACCGCCTTAAAGTGCCAGCCTAAACAATTTACTGTCCCTCTACTCCCCTATCCAGCCTCCCAACCTCCCACACACTCACCAACCCAGTGAAACAATCTCAGCTCAGCTTGGGGGCTAGGGGAGTGGCATATCCACTCACCACAAGTTTATTAGGTACACCCATCTAGAACCGTTTTGAACCCCCATTTGCCTCCAGAACAGCCTGAATTAATCTGGGCATGGATTCTACAAGTTGGAAATGTTCCACAGGGATGCTGATCTATGCTGACATCACACTGCAGATTGAACGCCAGAACACCACCACTACCAGGCTGTACCATTGACACCAGGCAGGATGAGTGTTGGTGCTTGTACCAAAACCTGACTCTGCCATCAGCATGACACAACAGGAACCTGGATTTGTCGGACCAGGCAATATTTTTCCATCCTCAATTGTGTTGGAGATTGCGTGCCCACTGGAGACGCTTCTACTAGTTTTTAGCTGATAGGAGTATTTGTATTTATTAGGGATCCCCAAGGCAGCAGCTTCTCTTCCTGGGGTCCAAATATATTAAAGCACTTACATTACATATAAAACAAAAGACAAAACAGTACATCATATAACATTATTACACAACCACATATCTACAATAAAAAAAATTAAGACCACCATACAACAATATCACAATGTTTGCATATGCATGTTTCTGTACCTTTTGTGTGTGTCACTTCACAGTCCCCGTTGTTCTATAAGGTGTATATTTACCTGTTTTTAAAAATCTGATTCTACTGCTTGCATCAGTTATCTGATGTGGAATAGAGTTCCATTTAGTCATGGCTCCATGCAGTATTGTGCACCTTCAATAGTCTGTTCTGGACTTGGGGATTGTGAAGAGACCTCTGGTGGCATGTCTTGTGGGGTATGCATGGGTGTCCGAGCTGTATTTTAAACAGACAGCTTGGTAAATTCAGCTTGTCAAGACCTCTTACAAAAACAAATAGTGATGAAGTCAATCTCTCTTCCACTTTGAGCCATGAGAGATTGACATGCATGTCATTAATGTTAGCTCTCCGTGTACATTTAAGGGCCAGCCGTGCAGCCCTGTTCTAAGCCAACTGCAATTTTCCATCTTTGTGGCACCTGACCACAAAACTAGGGCCTGTAGGACCTGCTTTGTTGATAGTGTTAAGAATGCAGAGCAGCGCTTTATTATAGACAGATTTCTCCCCATCTTAGCTATTGATGTATCAATATTTTTTTACCATGAGTCAACATGCTCAATTTCCACATTATTCATTACGAGATGTAGTTGAGGTTTGGAGTTTAGTGAATGATTTGTCCCAAATATAGTGTTGAGTCATCCGCATACATAGACACACTGGCTTTGCTCAATGCCAGTGGCATGTCGTTAGTAAAGATTGAAAAAGTAAGGGGCCTAAACGGCTACCCTGGGGAATTCCTGATTCTACTTGGATTATGTTTGAGAGGCTTCCATTAAAGAACACCTTCTGTGTTCAACTCTTTATCCACATTATAGCAGGGGGTGTAAAGCCATAACACATACGCTTTTCCAGCAGCAGACTATGATCAATAATGTCAAAAGCTGCACTGAAGTCTTACAAGACAGCCCCCACAATCATGTTATCATAAATTTCTCTCAGCCAATCATCAGTCATTTGTGTAAGTGCTGTGCTTGTTGAGTGTCCTTCCCTATAAGATTGCTGAAAGTCTGTTGCCAATTTGTTTACTGTGAAATAGCATTGTATCTGGTCAAACAATTTTGTCCTGTTCTTACATCTTGCAGATGTTAAAATAATGACTAAACTTCCATTTTAAGGCCACATTTGATCAGAAATATTTATACAAAGATCTGTCAGCGGTATTTTGTGGATGGGGGAAAGAGTATCCCACCCACCCCCCTTAGTAAGAGGTTCTTCCAAGGTGCACCACAGAGCAAAGATATGCTAGGCAGGACGCTAGATACCCTAGTGCGTGCAGACAGTATCGTCAAAGGAGGAGGAAAGAGAGTGTAGAGCGACACACACAACATTTGATTTGATTTTAGCTGCCGGTGATAGGCATGGCTCGCAGGTGTGTTTGTAAATTTATTTGATTAAGCTATATATCATATTGATTCCTTCTTGATTAATAAATAAAACAAACATGTTTTATTGTTTCTCTGTAATACTAGCCACCTACCAATTTTATGAAGTTGGCTTTAGCTAGCCAGCTAGATAGGTTCCCAATCTCCCAACTTTATAACTAGCTACCAAGCCATTTCAGACTATCAATCAAGTTAGAGTAGCTTGTCTAACTATCTTAGCTGGCATGCCTGCTGGCAAGGCTTATAGACTTTAGAAAAGCAAGCAGTTACTAAATGTACTGAATAAGACTCACATTTCTTTCAATATCTTACCCAGATTTTAGCAGATACAGACAGCTCAAGAAGTTTGATTAGATTTGCAGTAAAATACTTGGTTTAAATGTAATCTGGCACCTTATTATATAACATCATGATATTTGTGCATTTATAATGATGACATGATATTGTATTGATGATGTGTACATTTACTGTGATGTAATATCCTAGACTTGTTATTGCAGTATATTAAGATGTGTGATTACAACAGACAGAATGACACCCTCATTAAAATTACAATTGAACAGCTAAAGAGGTATGCTTAGATAAAGCTGTTCCATCTCACATACTTCGTGCCCTTTCAAAAATAATGGGTGCATGACGACTCTGGTCACAGGTTAAATAATTATGTGTCACGCCCTGACCTGTATGAGCCTGTTTATGTTTATGTCTCATTTTGGTTTGGTCAGGGTGTGAGTTGGGGTGGGCATTCTATGTTCCTTTTTGTATTTCTTTGTTTTTGGCCGGGTATGGCTCTCAATCAGGGACAGCTGTCTATCGTTGTCTCTGATTGAGAACCATACTTAAGTAGCCCTTTTTCCCTCCTGTCTTTGTGGGAAGTTGACTTTGTTTGTGTGTATGTGCTGTTGGTGCTACACCGTATGATCTTCGTTCATTGTTTTTGTTTGGGTGAGTTAGACGAATAAACATGTTTTTCTCAACCCGGCACGCTGCACCTTGGTCCGTCATTGAAGATCGTGACATTATGTTTATTTGTTGGGTCACATGGAAATTCAAAAGGTTTAACGGTGGGTTGTCGTGACCCAGAAAAGTTTGGGAACGATGGGGACTAATGCATAGGCTGTGGTTTTAAAATGTGGACACTTTGTGCTCTGTAGCCAATACCAACATTTCAAAGAGTCAATAACTGTCAATTTTATAAATAAACTATTTAATGCAGGTTTTTCCTGACAGTCTTACTAAGATTTCTCGGTGAAAATCCGAAAATTCGAGCTTGAGCCAACATGAGCTCTCTAACCACAGGTGAGAAATGGCTAACCTGACAGATTAAATGGCTGGTAAGTAAGATTGCAGTACCTATTGCTTCCACTGGATGTCAACAGTCTCTAGACAGTGTTTGGTGATGTTAGGTTGATCTGGATGGTAATAGAAGAAGAATTTCGAGCTAGTCACAGGATGTAAACAGAAGAGGAGGTGCGTTCACGGGCTCGCGCGCGCTGTGTTTTTTTCCTTTCCTATCGTCCAGTTTATAATCCGGTTGAAATATTATGGTAAATATACATAAGTGTTCCTAAGGATACATTATCAATGATGTTTGATAGTTCTTGGACAAGTGTATAGGTTGAACGCGTTCTCTTCACGTTTCAATGGGCGAGTGGACGCTGTATTTTATGAACATAACACGCCAACCAAACGGAGATTTATGGATATAATAAATGGCTTTTTCTAACAAAAGAACCATTGGATGTCTTCGTTGGACACTTGGGAAGCCCTCAGCAGAAGTTCTTCGAAAGGTAAGGGATTTTATATTAGTGATTTTATGCGTTTTTTGAGACCCGCTTTGGTTATGGATTTATGCTAATGCATAAAATATGAGAGGGGCTATCCTCAAACAATCAAATGTTGTGCTTTCGCCGTAAAGCCTTTTTGAAATCTGACAACGCTGTGATATTGCCAAGAATCAGAGCTTTTGATGACTATGTATATTGATGAATGTTTAATAATTCAACTTTTGGATTTTGAATTTGGCGCCTTACATTTCACCGGGTAGTGTCGGGAGTGGGGCGCTAGCCCACTGCTCCCTAAGTAGTTAAATTGCCTTGTACCTTGCATCTTTACCAAGAGGATATCCCATAAGCTGACTGGGTGCATCCCAATATATGGCTCCCTTCCCTATGTTCTCTTTCTTCGTCCTCACTGAACGAAATGAAACAGATAGTTGAGTAGAATATGGAAGCAACTCAACGTCCTCAGTGCTACTCCTATTCAGTTCCTTCAAATCAGTGAGAACGAGGAGTAGTACAAGTGGGCATGTAGCAAAGGAAGCCAATTTAGACTATTGGGATTCACCCCAATGAATCCCACTAATGGCTAACCAGGAGAACAGTGAGTCCAAGCTTCTAAGGGACAATCGATTAGCAGTTAGCCATATGCAGACACCCTCAGGATAGCTACATAGCAGTAAGCTACCTAGACGCCCTTAGGACAAACACTAAGAAGTCATTACCACTCCATTCTAGTGTTGGACTTTTCAATTATTCAATTTCCCCTAGGTACAGATCTAGGATCAGCTTCCCCTCCTCCAAAGTGGAGAAATCATGGTAATACTATGAAAGTTTAGATGCCGTTCGCCATCTAGTCATCTCTCCTCCTTCCAGGCTTTTTTTTCTTTGGACTTTATATGGCGATTGGCATCTAAACTTTCATAGTTACCACGACAAACGACCAAACTCAGTTCATCTTTCAATCACCCACTTGGGTATAACCAATGAAGAGATGGCACGTGGGTATCTGCTTCTATAAACCAATGAGGAGATGGGAGAGGCAGGACTTGTACCGCGATCAGCGTCACAAATAGAACTGACTAACACGGAACCCAAACCGGCTGTGCGTGTGCGCCATCGTGCATAAATCTATTTTGTCCCCCCACACCAAACATGATCATGACACGCAGGTTAAAATATTAAAACAAACTCTGAACCAATTACATTCAGGGACAGGTCGAAAAGCATTAAACATTTATGGCAATTTAGCTAGCTAGCTTGCACTTGCTAATTTGAATAATATAGATTTCTACATTTATTTTGAACGCTCGCTCACGCGACACGAGCGGTGTAATCAGCATGTGAAAGTTTAGATGCCAATCGCCATATAAAGTCCAAAGAAGAAAAAGCCTGGAAGGAGGAGAGATGACTAGAAACGATTCAGTTGACCGTTTAATGTGTGGATTAATTGTCGGAGTGTTCAATAACAACTCAACGTTTATATCCCAGGACAAATTAGCTAGCAACAGCAAACTAGCTAACTAGCTAAATAACATTGTAACATCTGTTTTCTCTCATTCACGTATTTCCAGCGTGAGCACGCTAATTTGCGCCCTAAAAAACAAGCTTTTTGGTTGAATTGAGTTTAAGAAAAACAAAATGCACTGCAATACAATTAAACAAAGGAATTCAGTGCAACTAACACCAAACAGCTGGAATAAATGTGAGCATGTATGGTATAGAACTTTGTAATGAACAAAAGTACAATTGCTTCATGAGACTGGTAATCAGTTTCCCCTGCAATTTTAATTTTTAAGTGACAAGCTATATAACTGAACAGTGTCACACACAACCCTATTACAAGTTATCTAATTGTATCAAATTAATCTCAAATTAATCAAATCGGTTACATCTAAATAACAACAATTATGAGGCCTAAATGTTCTATATGTAATTACATTACTTTATCAACACGTGATCATTCCATTATCCACATGACCATGTGACAAAATTAGAAGGAAGTTAAAGTGTATCCTCATCACCCTTGTCTTTATTTATTTTTTATCCTTGACAACACTTTTCGTTTTCCAACAGTAAGACTAAGTCCCAAATGACACCCTATTCCCTACATAAAGCATTACTTTTGACCAGAGGCCTATGGGAATAGTGTGCCATTTGGAACATAACCTAAGTAACCTAAGTAGTCCAGGACCTCTGAATAGGAGCAGTTTAAAAGGATACATGTGTCTCTCGTTACCTCAGCATCTCATGGCTTCCATAAGTGGCCGTCAAACAGGGCTGTAAACTAATGTGGGCGAATTGCTGGGTAACTGCAACACTTGTATCTAAAACAGAATGCCCCGACTTGCTTAAGGGCACAAGAGCCACCACTGTGTCACCTAAATGGGGACTTGTGCAACTGAGCCATAATGTACTCTATGACCCATAACAATGTATGTTTATAACACTATTTGTATGCCCAGTTTGTGTGTGGCCTTTCACCCCCAGGCATCCCCATATCTGTCATGTTAAGTAGGCATGAAACTGAAACACTTTGTGAAACGGAAAACCAAAATGAGTGTTCTTATTGGACAAATTCAGGTAGTAGCTCTCTCCTTCGTACCTATTGAATGTGACCATTTTCTTATACTTCGGCTCTAATACACTTATTGGCACCTCTGGTCTCCTGTCTTCCCATTCTATCCCATTCTATTCAAACTCAGCATTAACAGAGTGAGCTGCTCACTCTGCAAAGCTAAGAATAATACAACCGAGAAAAAAGTCCTTTGGCATCCACAATCTCTGCTAAATCTGGACTGAATATTATCATTCCAAAACAGTAAAAATAACTGTGTGTTTGATGTGGGCGATGAGAACAGTGCCTGTATGTCTGAACACAATAGCGCGAGGCCGGATGAGGCCAACTACAAACGCAGAGGAAGGATGTTCGGTAAGAACCAAAGGAGCATGAAGATAGAAACAGAGCCAATAGCACCAAGACTGAGACTTGAAATTGAATCAGATCACTGTGGACGCCAAAGGGCATAAAGTTGTAAAGTCCACAAGTGGCCAATTGTGGACCAACAACCTATCATCCATATTCATTTTATTGACAGGTAACATACTGGCTTCTGAGATTCTATCACAGCATACAATTAGTCAGATATCAATACTCGGTTACCTGCAAAGGGCATGTCCAACTGCCAGTGGTGTAAAGTAAAAATACTTTAAAGTACTACTTAAGTAGTTTTTTGGGGTATCTGTACTTTAATATTTATAATTTTGACAACTTTAACTTTTACTTTACTACATTCCTAAAGAAAATATTGTACTTCTTTGGCAGCAGCGCACGAGGTGACCGTTTTGGAGAGCCTGGCGTGCCCAAAGTAAAATGCCTCCCATTCAGGCCCAGAAAATAGGATATGCACATATTTAGTACCATTGGATAGGAAACACTCTGAATTTTGTCTGTGAGTATAACAGAACGGATATGGCAGGCGAAAACCCGAGGCATTTCTGTCCTGGAAAAGTGATTTTGACAGATTGCCTTATTTAGAACCCCTCCCTTATGAAAATGCCCATTTAAGGGCATATGAATGCAGTACCTATCGCTTCCTCTGG
Source organism: Hucho hucho (assembly GCA_003317085.1). Taxonomy (NCBI): domain Eukaryota; kingdom Metazoa; phylum Chordata; class Actinopteri; order Salmoniformes; family Salmonidae; genus Hucho; species Hucho hucho. The sequence continues at coordinate 888,277 of QNTS01000224.1, forward strand.
ATGTCAACAGGCTCGAGAAAGTGTTCTGATTCTTTTTAGATGCTTTTAGAGCAGAGAAGAAGACGAATAAGGAAGTGTCCACGCAGATGTCAATACAAGAAAATGCGCGTTCACGGCTGGCATGCTCTGTGTTTTTTTCCTTTCTTATCGCCCAGTTTATATTCCGGTTGAAATATTATACTATTTATACATAAAAGTGTTCCTAAGGATACATTTAAAATTATGTTTGATTGTTCTTGGACAAGTTTATAGGTATAAGTTGAACGAGTTCTCTTCACGTTTCAATGGAGGAGTCGACGCTCTATTTTCTCATTATAACGCGCCAACCAAACAGAGATTTATGGATATAATACATTACTTTTTCTAACAAAAGAACCATGGATTGTCTTCGTTGGACACTTGGGAAGCCCTCAGCAGAAGTTCTTCAAAAGGTAATTGATTTGTTTTCGCTGTGAAATGTGTTNTGTGTGAACCGTGATGGCTTATGAATTCATGCTAATGGAAAAATATGTGGGGTGCTATCCTCAAACAATCAAATGTGGTGCTTTCGCCGTAAAGCCTTTTTGAAATCTGACAACGCTGTGATATTGCCAAGAAGCAGAGCTTTTGATGACTATGAAACACTTGTATATTGATGCATGTTTAATAATTCAACTTTTGGATTTTGAATTTGGCGCCTTGCATTTCACCAGGTAGTGTCGGGAGTGGGGCGCTAGCCCCCACCGCTCCCTAAGAAGTTAACTCCATACATTTTCCATGACAACCAAATGTACAGTTTAGCAGGACAGGAAAATCGTCAAATTCAAGCACTTGGTCATCCCTATTGCCTCTGGCCTGGTAGACTCACTTTCCGTAAATTTTAAAAACAAGAAAATGGTGCTGTCTGCTAATATAAGGAATTTTAAATGATTTATACTTTTACTTTTGATACTGAAGTATATTTTAGCAATTACATTTACTTTTGTTACTTAAGGTATCTATACTTTTACTCAAATATGACAATTGGATACTTTTTCCACCACTGCCAATTGCCCAGTAATTACAGCTCACAAAATGACAAGCCAATGACTTCTCTACATTCTCTCACCTGATGGCAGCCTACACAATCATGTTTCTCATAAATTTTTCTTCAAATGACCCCACATAATTTCAGTCATTTAGTGTTCCTCATAGCATATGCTTTTACCCTGAGTGACTTACAATCAGTGCATTCAAATAAAGTCATCAAAACAACAACTCATAATCATCACTCACCTGATTAACACACACTGGTTCTGCAGTCTCTTCCATAGGGAGCGGTAACACTCGTTTGCTACGGCGTAGATGTGCGGGGAAATCTCACCCAGGTGGTGTTGGCTGTACCTCTCCACCGCCGGCCGGTCGTACAGATCAGGGATGGACTGGTACGGGTTCACCGCAGCCAGGATGGAGCCGATGTATGTCTGTTGTAGGGGAAGATAGAGATGGAAAGGGACATGAAACATGGAAAGAAATAGGGTTGATTCACAATACTGAGCCCGAGTCAAGCCCAGCCATGCTGAGCTGTACTGCGCTGGCCTAGTTACACATCCATTCACATTGCCCTGTATAGCACGGTTGCTGAAAAAGAAAATCTAAAAGCCATGATTTTGATGTAGAATATCCTTTTTCATCAACAGATAACATAATTCACATGGGATGGAATGATATTAAGGTTTTGTCTGCAACAAGGAAGGTCTTGGGAGAACAGTCCTTTGTCCATGTTCCAATGTGAGAAAAAAACTTTTTTTTCAGACAGCCCAAAGGCCATAGATAACTTAATTTAAGACAACAACAAAAAACAGGCCATAAAAACCTTTAACTTATTTTCCAGGACCTTGGAAGATAACAATCGGCCATAACCTTCCGTGAGGGAAACATAAGTAGGCTAGGTAAAGTCATAGCAAACCAACATGAACAACATCAATGTGAACAGTAGGTCTGGATTTGCTTCAGAACACAACGCTAAGTTTATTTGACCTTTTCCCCTTCATTTTCTTAGGCCTACTCCAGTTTTCATGAATAACTGTTTCATATTGAAAAGTTCAAAGCCAAATAAACCAAAGTGCTGAAATATAAACTTCTTCAGCCAGAGAAAAGGTATTTTGGCAGTTCCCTCAGTTCTGTGGTAATGAGTAATAGATAATGAAGCGTTATGGAAGAAGCACAGATACATCTGAGGGGAAAGCGACTTTACATACTTAATCGGTGCATACATCGATTACAGTTAACAGTGCTGATGACCCTGAGAATAAACTCACTGAAGTTGCAAACACAAAGGAGGGTGAGGCAGTTGTGGTGAGAAAGCATGTTTGGGGTGCAACTGGATGACACAAAATAAAAACTAAAACACTGAGCTCACCACGTCATTTCAACGTGGAGAATTCCAACCCTTTTTTCACCCACTCAAAAAGACAGCCAAAAGTTAGTTGAATTCCCAATGTGTTATCACTATGCTTTCAACCATCTAAAAGCACAACCAAATTCCAAAGGAAAATGTAGGTCTCATTTTTGGTTTAGTTGTCACCTAAATGTGTTAACACTGCATTGTCAACCATTTAGAAGTTCAATTGGGAATACAATGCCATATATTGTATTTATTTATACAACAACGTAATGTGTTATCACTGTGATTCATCTAATAGCACTTCCAAATAACCTGGATTGCAGATGAAATTACATTAAAGTACATGGTGCAAGTGATCAATGCCGTTTGAGATTCTGTGCAGATTATTATAGCAATTGTGAAGATTTCCACAGACCTGCGATCCTGAACATTCACACTTTCTATGATTACATAAGACGACATTTATAGCTACAGTAACCTATAAATACTGTTACATTAGTTTGTAAGATAGTAAATAGCCAAATGTTAAGGCTGTCTTACAAAAGTAAAATTGAATTGTTATTTAATTTATTATTAACTTGTAAGTTCCATTTAATATCAACCGAAGCTTGAAACCCTAGACCTACAGTATACAGTTGAAGTCGGAAGTTTACATACAACTTAGCCTGTCTTACGTTAGTTAGGATCAACACTTTATTTTAGGAATGTGAAATGTCAGAATAATAGTACAGAGAATGATTTATTTCAGCTTTTATTTCTTTCATCACATTCCCAGTGGGTCAGAAGTTTACATACACTCAATTAGTATTTGGTAGCATTGCCTTTACACTGTTTAACTTGGGTCAAACATTTCGGGTAGCCTTCCACAAGCTTCCCACAATAAGTTGGGTGAATTTTGGCCCATTCCTCCTGACAAAGCTGGTGTAACTGAGTCAGGTTTGTAGGCCTCCTTGATCGCACAAGCCTTTTCAGTTCTGCCCACACATTTTCTATAGGATTGAGGTCAGGGCTTTGGGATGGCCACTCCAATACCTTGACTTCGTTGTCCTTAACTTCTTTGGGAGCAGCGCACGAGGTGACGGTTTTGGAGAGCCTGGCGTGCCCAAAGTAAAATGCATCCCATTCAGGCCCAGAAAATAGGATATGCACATATTTAGTACCATTGGATAGGAAATACTCTGAAGTTTCTAAAAGTGTTAACATTTTGTCTGTGAGTATAACAGAACGGATATGGCAGGCGAAAACCCGAGGAATTTCTGTCCTGGAAAAAGTGGTTTTGACACATTGCCTCATTTGGAACCCCTCCCTTATGAAAATGCCCATATAAGGGCATATGAATGCAGTACCTANTGCTTCCTCTGGATGTCAACAGTCTCGAGAAAGTGTTTTGATTCTTCTTAGCTGCTTTTAGATTGTAGAAGAAGACGAATAAGGAAGTGGCCACACAGATGTCAATAGAAGATAATGCGCGTTCCCGGCTGGCGCGTTCTGTGTTTTTTTCCTTTCTTATCGCCCAGTTTATATTCCGGTTGAAATATTATACAACATATACATAAAAGTGTTCCTAAGGATACATTTACAATTATGTTTGATTGTTCTTGGACAAGTTTATAGGTATAAGTTGAACGAGTTCTCTTCACGTTTCAATGGAGGAGTCGACGCTGTATTTTCTCATAACACGCCAACCAAACAGAGATTTATGGATAAAATACATTACTTTTTCTAACAAAAGAACCATGGATTGTCTTCGTTGGACACTTGGGAAGCCCTCAGCAGAAGTTCTTCAAAAGGTAATTGATTTGTTTTCGCTGTGAAATGTGTTATGTGTGAACCGTGAAGGCTTATGAATTTATGGTAATGGCAAAATGTGGTGCTTTCGCCGTAAAGCCTTTTTGAAATCTGATGACTATGCAACACTTGTATATTGATGCATGTTTAATAATTCAACTTTTGGATTTTGAATTTGGCGCCTTGCATTTCACCTAGTAGTGTCGGGAGTGGCGCCCCACCGCTCCCTAAGAAGTTAAGCCATTTTGCCACAACTTTGGAAGTATGCTTGGGGTCATTGTCCATTTGGAAGACCAATTTGCAACCAAGCTTTAACTTCCTGACTGATGTCTTGAGATGTTGCTTCAATATATCCACATAAGTTTCCTTCTCGTGATGACATCTATTTTGTGAAGTGCACCAGTCCCTCCTGCAGCAAAGCACCCCCACAACATGATGCTGCCACTCCCGTGCTTCACGGTTGGGATGGTGTTCTTCGGCTTGCAAGCCGCCCCCTTTTCCCTCCAAACATAACGATGGTCATTATGGCCAAACAGTTCTATTTTTGTTTCATCAGACCAGAGGACATTTCTCCAAAAAGTACGATCTTCGTCCCCATGTGAAGTTGTAAACCGTTTTCTGGCTATTTTATGGCGGTTTTGGAGCAGTTGCTTCTTCCTTGCTGAACGGCCTTTCAGGTTATGTCGATATCAAACTCGTTTTACTGTGGATATAGATAATTTTGTACCTATTTCCTCCAGCACAAGGTCCTTTGCTGTTGTTCTGTGATTGATTTGCATTTTTCGCACCAAAGTACATTAATCTCTAGGAGACAGAACGCGTCTCCTTCTTGAGCGGTGTGACGGCTGCGTGGTTCCATGGTGTTTATTCTGGCGTACTATTGTTTGTACAGATGAACGTGGTACATTCAGGCGTTTGGAAATTTCTCCCAAGGATGAACTAGACTTGTGGAGGTCTGCAATTCTTTTTAAGAGGTCTTGGCTGATTTCTTTTGATTTTCCCATGATGTCAAGCAAAGAGGCACTGAGTTTGAAGGTAGGCCTTGAAATACATCCACAGGGACACCTCCAATTGACTCAAATTATGTCAATTAGCCTATCAGAAGCTTCTAAAGCCATTACATAATTTTCTGGAATTTTCCAAGGCACAGTCAACTAAGTGTATGTTAACTTCTGACCCACTGGAATTGTGATACAGTGAGTTATAAGTGAAATAATCTGTCTGTAAACAATTGTTGGAAAAAATGACTTGTGTCATGCTCAAAGTAGATGTCCTAACCGACTTGCCAAAACTATAGTTTGTTAACAAGAAATTTGTGGAGTGGTTTAAAAACGAGTTTTAATGACTCCAACCTAAGTGTACGTAAACTTCAACTCCATGTAAACTTCCAACTTCAACTGTAAATGGCTCCTAGTCACCCACGCATAGGCTACTTTCTGTCCCTAACACTAACACTAAAACGAAATAATATAAAAATGAAATATAAATGTTTTTTATACAACTTTAACTAAATAAAAATTTGTAAATCAGATCTGAAAATGAACTGAAAATAAACTGAATTTCAAATAAAAATCTTAAACCGAATAGAAAATCCCCAGAACAAACTATAATAACCTTGGTGTGTGTGTGATGATTGATCAGAGGCTGAGCATTCAGAAGCAAAATTCCCTTCTCTCAAACAGCCCCGATATAGACAGAGAAAGAGAAACTAAATATATTTGCCCCATATCTAAAAACTCTAAGTACAAATTTTAAGCTATGCACAAGCAAAGAAATACCCATCACACAAGAGTTAAGAGAACACATCTTTCTGTCTCCCACAAACTTTCCCACTGTATATACATTTGAATAACAACTGAACACGTACTTTGCTTTCTACACTATGTAGAACCATATAAGGTTCTACTTAGAGTGTGCTAAGTACAACCATATAGGGTTCTTCGGTTTGTCCCCATATAAGAACCTTCTGTAAATGGTTCTACATAGAACCCTCTAAGAATGGTTCTTTGTAGAAATCTCCATAAAGGGTTCTACAAATAACAGTTCTATCCTCTACAGTTTCTACCTAGAACCCTCTATGAAGGGTTCTACCAATAACCCTTTTATCTTTCAAGGGTTCTTCCTAGAACCCTCCATGAACAGTTCTACCAGTCTTATTTGCGCATTTTTTATGACAATACATCACATATATCATAAGGCCTTTTTTCACAGCCTAGTTATACCCTAACACAGTGGTCAGAAGCTCCTGGTTTACAGGCCATATCAGGCCTGCAAGTGATATGTAATTCCTATTAGAATCCAGCCAGAGTGAGGATATCCAATTGGAACTTTTAATCACCCGCAACTTGCATTCAGAATGACTGAAGGTTGATAATGGAGACTACCTAAATCATCTAAACGGTAACTGGAGCAATCAGTAATGGGTGCAATAAATCCAACTACTAACAGAGTGGATTAGTTTAGAAATATCTAAGTTATTTATCTTTGTGTAGCATACCTTTGGGAAGCAACAAACAATTCTGAAAATCAACGGGCAATAGAGCATGCTAGGAAATATGGCAATGATGGGCACTGAGTAAAAATGACACAATCACACTCAACTCTGGTTGTTAACGCCAACACCAGGGTTCTTTTACACCACTTTACAGAGTTAATTCAACTCCTGAATCAACACTAGAAATGTTACACTAAACAATCAACAAGTAGATAACACCGGCCAAGTGGCCAATTTGCTGTTTACCATACAGTACACTGCTGGTTCACTCAGACTCCGTTCTCTCCTCAATAAAGTCACAGAAAACACTTATTTGAAAGAAAGAAATCGTGGCAAAGATATCAACTATGACAGTACTGTATATGTAAAATGATCAAGGGTATGCCAGATTATAGTACAAATATTCCCATATAGGTACATTTATTTCAATGTTTTATTTAACCATTATTTTGACAGGGAATACATATTGAGATCTAGGTCTCTTTTCCAAATGTGCAAAAACAATATAAAAATGCACATTATACACTATATATATATATATTTACATTTGAGCCATTTAGGAGATGATCTTATCCAGAGCTACAGTAGTGAGTGCATAAATGGTTTTACTTTTTCATACTGGTCCCACGTGGGAATCAAACCCACAACCCTAGCGTTGAAAATGCCATAATCTACCAACTGAGGCATATAAACATTAAAATACAAAAACAAAGTCATGGTCCATTTCTAATATTCTCACGTTAAATTTATCAGATTATTAAAACTTCTGATGTTAAAGTTTATACACTGAGGTAAACACTAATGCTCAGGCACTATTTGAAAGAAAGAGAAAAAAACACAATTAAAAAGCTTATTCAGATTCAAAAGGATTCTATGTAGAATCCTTCTTGGCTTCCAAAGAATCCTTAATTCCTTCAAAGAACAACTTATTCAAGAACCCTTTGCCTAATAAAGAACACTCATCTTCCAAAAAGGGTTCTTCAGATGAAAACGTTTTTTGGTAAAACCCTGTCCCTCCGCAAAGAACCCTTTTGGAACCCTTTTTTCTAAGAGTGTACTGTTATGTCTGAGTGATATGTGAGTGCTTGACGAACAAAAATACTATCATAAATTTAGTTGAATCTACCACAAACTATCTCTAAAGTGTCTGAACAAGTCTTCGTGTCGTGCAATATATAAACTCAGCAAAAAAAGAAACGTCCTCTCACTGTCAACTGCCTTTATTTTCGGCAAACTTAACATGTGTAAATATTTGTATGAACATAACAAGATTCAACAACTGAGACATAAACTGAACAAGTTCCACAGACATGTGACTAACAGAAATGGAATAATGTGTCCCTGAACAAGGGGGGGGTCAAAATCAAAAGTAACAGTCAGTATCTGGTGTGGCCAGCAGTACTGCAGTGCATCTCCTCCTCATGGACTGCACCAGATTTGCCAGTTCTTGCTGTGAGATGTTACCCCACTCTTCCACCAAGGCACCTGCAAGCTCCCAGACATTTCTGGGGGGAATGGCCCTAGCCCTCACCCTCCGATCCAACAGGTACCAAGCATGCTCAATGGGATTGAGATCCGGGCTCTTCACTGGCCATGGCAGAACATTCCTATCTTGCAGGAAATCACGCACAGAACGAGCAGCATGGCTGGTATCATTGTCATGCTGGAGGGTCATGTCAGGATGAGCCTGCAGGAAGAGTACCACATGAGGGAGGAGGATGTCTTCCCTGTAACGCACAGCTTTGAGATTGCCTGCAATGACAACAAGCTCAGTCCGATGATGCTGTGACACACCGCCTCAGACCATGACGAACACTCCACCTCCAAATCTATCCTGCTCCAGAGTACAGGCCTCGGTGTAATGCTCATTCCTTCGACGCAAATCCGACCATCACCCCTGGTGAGACAAAACTGCGACTCGTCACTTTTTGCCATTCCAGTCTGGTCCAGCGACGGTGGGTTTGTGCCCATAGGCGACGTTGTTGCCAGTGATGTCTGGTGAGGACCTGCAGTACAACAGGCCTACAAGCCCTCAGTCCAGCCTCTCTCAGCCTATTGCAGACAGTCTGAGCACTGATGGAGGGATTGTGCATTCCTGGTGTAACTCGGCAGTTGTTGTTGCCATCCTGTACCTGTACCGCAGGTGTGATGTTCGGATGTACCGATCCTGTGCAGCTGTCCGTCCTGTCTCCCTATAGCGCTGTCTTGGCATCTCACAGTACGGACATTGCAATTTATTGCCCTGGCCACATCTGCAGTCCTCATGCCTCCTTGCAGCAGGGCCAAGGCACGTTCACGCAGATGAGCAGGGACCCTGGGCATCTTTCTTTTGGTGTTTTTTTAGAGTCAGAAGAAAGGCCTCTTTAGTGTCAATAACAGTTTTCATAACTGTGACCTTAATTGCCTGCAGTCTGTAAGCTGTTAGTGTCTTAACAACCATTCCACAGGTGCATGTTCATTAATTGTTTATGGTTCATTGAACAAGCATGGGAAACAGTGTTTAAACCCTATATAATGAAGATCTGTGAAGTTATTTGGATTTTTACGAATTATCTTTGAAAGACAGGGTCCTGAAATAGGGACGTTTCTTTTTTTGCAGAGTTTATATTATGCAATATAATGTATCTATCAATATCTCTGAAGTATCTGAGTCGCATCAGATTAAGAACTGTAAACTTTCCCTTCTATCTACTGCTAAGGCTGAGTCTTGTCATGCTAGACATAACTTTATTTACAAAAATACTGTTTACAGTATATACAACTACCTCTAATTATTTCTTAAACGCCTGTGTCACCTCGGACCCCAATGAAGCCCGGACCTAATCATCTACGGTGTAGATTGAAGTTGCCTCTAGACGCTGATCTTGGGTCAGTTTTGTATTTTCCCAATAATGGTTAAGGTTAGGATTAGAGGAGGTGAAGCAGGGGGAAATTTTACCCCAGAGCACAGACAGTCAAATGTGCCTCTTTATGACTGACCCACTTCTAGCTGGATGACACTTTATGCAAATAAATGTGAATGGCAGTTGAAATGATAATATTTACATAACAAATATTGGTTCTCAAACTACAACCTGGTTTTGTGAAGCCGTTTAGACCACAACAGAGTGAAAAAAAGGGGCTTATAAGTATAACATAAATTATCACAATATAGTGTGCGATACGGTTCTGGTTTAACTGTAAGGGCCGGTAATGTAAACATTGCGCTGAATCACTAGAAATTCTTAATTTTTCACTGAGACGTGAGCTCTGGTCAAATGTCTTATCCGGTGGTTCAACTCAAGACTGAGGGAGGCTTATGGCTTACACATAAAAGCAAAAATGTGTTTAATCCGTTGTAAGCGTAAACAATTGAATCTCCTAGTCCAAACCAATGCCATATTATCAATTTATGTGACACTCACTTAATCGTATGAACGTTTACAGTAGAAGCCTTTCTTAAACTCACATTGGGCTAGAAATGCTACAGTCTAGTCTTATCTTCCCATTTTGTTCTTGAGAGCAACAAATCACCTCACTCTTTTCACATAGCGCAAATCAACACACCACCTCAGACTATTCCTATAGTTAGCCAACTTTTTACCACCTTTTTGTAGTTTTTATACTTAAAAAAAAAATCTAATTCAATTTGTTTGGTCACACCGGAGGTTGCGTTCGCCTTGATCCTGCTCCAGGTGATCCGAGCATCACGCAGAAGGATCCCTTACCTGGATCACAGGAATCGTCTGCGGAGGTTTCTCCGTTGCCCTTTTGGGGGTACAGGAATGTAATTATCTAGTCCAGCTATACTGACTAATCAGTTAGCTAATTTTGTTGAATAGTAAATCAATTGTTATATAGCTGTGATATAGCAGGTATTAGCTAGAAACATTTAGGTGTCGCTGGCTAATAATTTGCTAGCTAGGTAGGCTATCCACCTGTCTGTTCACTGTGTATCAGCTCCCCTCCCAACAAAATCCACAATGAAAAGTATTTACCTATCATCTTCAGAATAAGTAGACAACAGAATAGAGAATGACTGTAGTGAGTTGTTCTAAATTAAATTATTTTAATAAAAGCGCAATGAAAATATCTTGGTCTGTAATGTAGAGTGAGGAGTCTATTAATTTCACTACCCAATATATAAGTACTTAAGTAGCCTACATTATTATTTCTAATTCATAATGGTAATGAAGTCTATTTAGTTTTTAGTTGATTAATCAATTAAATGTGTGTGAAGTCTGCTATTCTGTCAATGAAATGTTTTTTTTTCCCCCCCTCTCTCTTTCCAGGCTGAATGTCTGCGTTCCGACCCTGTGACACATAGCAGTCTCAGGCATGACTTTCGCCTCATGAAGCAGTCTATGATGGGGCTCACGAGACTGCTTCACCAGGAAAAAGACCATGGTTGGGGACAGCACCTTGACGTCTTGATCTTTGTATACTGGCTAGCCCACGGCCTTTCATATAGGGTAGTAGGCAGCAAATTAAGTGTCTCGAAACCAACTGTACGCAGAATAGTTAACTTGTTAGGGAGCGGCAGCTGAGGGGTCGGTTTTGGAGAGTCTGGCGTGCCCAAAGTAAAATGCTTGCCACCCAGGCTCAGAAACTAAGATATGGACATAATTAGTACTATTGGATAGGAAACACTCTGAGGTTTCCAAAAGTGTTATCATTTTGTCTGTGAGTGTAAGAGAAGTCATTTGACAGGCAAAAAAACAGAGATTTTTCCATCCGGAAATGTCATTCCTTTTGGCTTATAGCTCACTTTGAGCCACTGCCTATAAAAAGGTCTTTATACCAGGACACTGGATGTAGTACCTACTGATTCCACTAGATGTCAGCAGTGTATAGGCAAAGTTTAATGGAAATCGGAACTAATGCGTTCTATTGAGAGAAGTTCTAGCCGAGGGACCTCTTTTTCAGTTGCACGTTTTTGAACGCACATTTTGCTGAGCGGTCCACTTTATTTGACTTATATAATGTTTAGGTGACCATCCAAGTGAAAGATTATCACTTTTATTCATAAAAGATAAGCTAAGGAAGCATTTTAAATCGTTTTTGTTTTGTTGAGGGAAAGTTTATAGGTATAGTTGAACGCGTTCTCGTCACATTGGATTTTCTGAACACAAAGCGCCAACCAAAAGGAGATTTAAGGATATAATAAATTACTTTTTCTAACCAAATACNTCATGGTTATGGAAAATATGTGAGGTGCTAGCCTCAAACAATCAAATGTAGTGCTTTCGCCGTAAAGCCTTTTTGAAATCCGACAACGCTATGATATTGCCAAGAAGCAGAGCTTTTGATGAGTATGGAACACTTGTATATTGGTGCATTTTTAATAATTCAATTTTGGAATTGTGTCTTGCATTTCACCTGGTAGTGTCGGGAGTGGCTAGCGACCCACCGCTCCCTGAGACGTTAACAAAAATGTTTGAAAGTCAGGAACAGTGAAGAAAATCATCGACTTCCCTGCTCCAGAAGATGTGGAGGACATCGGGCTGAGATTCGGGAGGTTGGAGAGGAGCGATGTGTTCAACAAGTCAGTCGGGGCCATCAATGGCTGCAACATATGCATCAAGCCACCAGCCCTGGACAAGCAGGACTACTTCAATTACAAATAGGTTAGATACCTGGGTCATAATGTTAAAATGTTAAACAGGCCATCTGTGATGTGGCAGGAAGGTTCCTGGACAACGTTGTGGGCTATGCAGGGTCAGTCCAAGACACCAGGGTCTTGAAGAATAGCACTTTCTACCAGACTGTCAGCAACCCACCACCTGGCTTCCTCTTGCTTTTATCCACTTTACTGTATGTGTATTTTTTTCTACCTATTCAGTGTTGTTTATCAACAATCAGTTCATTGTTATTTTATCACGAGTATTTATCAACAATCAGTTCCTTGTCATTTTATCACATACTATTAACCTGAGTGTTCTTCAATAATCAGTTACTTGTCATTTATCACCCGAGTGTTCACCAACTGTTTGTGCATTACTTGATTGGTGTGTGCGACCGGTCTTATTTTCTTGTGTGTTGATATCACTTGATGTCATCTCCAAATCATACACGCCTTAATGACAATCTGATGTCTAACAGAACATAGAGGGTGTTCTTTAATGGAAGCCTCTCCACCAAAATCCAGGTAGAGTCAGGCCTTCCCCAGGGCAGCTGTCTAGGCTCCTTACTTTTTTCAATCTTTACTAATGACCTGCCACTGGCTCTGAGTAAAGCCTGCGTGTCTATGTATGCTGATGACTCAACACTATACACGTCAGCTACCACAGCCAGTGAAGTCACTGCAACACTTAACAAAGAGCTACAATCAGTTTCAGAATGGGTGGCAAGAAATAAGTTAGTCCTAAATATTTCAAAAACTAAAAGGATTGTATTTGGGACAAATCATTCACTAAACCCTAACCCTCAACTATATCTGGTAATGAATAATGTGGAAATTTAGCAAGTTGAGGAGACTAAACTGCTTGGAGTAACCCTGGATTGTAAACTGTCATGGTCAAAACATATTGATACAACAGTAGCTAAGATGGGGAGTGGTTTGTCCATAATAAAGTGCTATTCTGCCTTCTTAACAATGCTATCAACAAGGCAGGTCCCACCGGTCCTAGTATTGTCACACCTGGACTACCTGTCTAGTCGTGTGGTCAGGAGACTTAAATACCCTGACCTAGTGAGATATACATGGCGGAGGCTTAATCAAGCTAGTCGTCTTGACTACTTTCTTATGCCATTCTCTCTGACACCAAAAGTTTAAAAAGTGTTGATAGGGGACAGAATGCGGTTGGATCATCACATAATTGGCATATATATATTACTCTTACAGAATTTCCACGTGGGCGAGGATATTGGAAATTTAATCAAAGGCTACTAGATGATAAATTGTTTAGAACTAGGACAGAATAATTTATAACTGACTTTTTCAGACATAACATAGGTACAGCAGATCCCCTTATTGTATGGGACACTTTTAAATGTGCCTTTAGAGGCCATGCAAGTCAGTACTCATCTATAAAACAAAAGCAATTTAGATCAAAAGAGTCCATATTAACAAAGGAAATTGAAGGACTAACAGTACAGTTAGATAGCAATACAACCTGTACCATAGAGGCACAGAATAAGTTAGACTAAAAACAAAAATAAATGGAGGAACTTATTCAAGAAAGAACCAGTGTAATATATTATAAAAATAAAGCAAACTGGATGGAATATGGGGAAAATGCACCAAATTCTTTCTCAATCTTCAATATAGAAATGCTACCAAAATGTTTTTATTGAAACTTGTTACAAATGGAGTCACGCATGATTCACCGAATTATATTTTGAAAGAGGAAGTACTTTAAGAATATGTTTTCATTTCAGTCTCCTCCATCTCCGCTAACTGAAACTAATTGTATGGATTTCTTTCCTAATAATAATGTAAAATTAACATCTGTACAGAAAGACTCACGTGAAGTCCAAATTACAGAGGAGGAACTTCTTGATGCAATTAAAGCCTTTAAAGCTGGGGAAACTCCAGGGCTGGATGGCATACCAGTGGAAGTATACAAAACTTGTTTTGATATACTCAGAGTACCATTATTAGCATGTTTTAACCACTCCTATATAAATGGTAGATTATCGGACACGCAACAAGAAGGTCTGATATCATTATTACTGAAACAGGACCCAAGTGGTATATATAAAGATCCAGACCTCTTACACTTCAGTGTTGTGATGCAAAAATCCTAGCAAAATGCTTGCCGCATAGAATTAAAATAGTATTGTCAGATATTATTCATCCTGATCAGACAGGTTTTTTTTACATGGACGAGACATTGGAGATAATATAAGACAAGTACTGGACACAATAGAATACTATGAAATATCGGGAACACCAGGCCTGGTTTTCATAGATGACTTTGAAAAGGCTTTTGATAAAGTACGACTGGAGTTTATATATAAATGCCTAGAATATTTCAATTTTGGGGAATCTCTTATAAAATGGGTTCAAGTTATGTATTGTAACCCTAGGTGTAGAAGAGTAAATAATGGCTACATCTCAGAAAGTTGTAAACTGTCTAGAGGAGTAAAACAAGGTTGTTTATCCCCCAAAAATATATGGGGGATTGGAAAGGATGCAGACAATTACATTGATGGAAGCAACAATCATTCCACAATATTAAGCTGATCCAGCCCTTAAAAAAAAAAGAAGAAAAAAAAGAGGGACAATTGGCCCAGAAGAGAAAAGCACAGATTGCCCTTAAATGTACATGGAGAGTTAACATTAATAATATTAATGTCAATTTCTCCTGGCTCAAAGTGGAGGAGAGATTGACTTCATCACTACTTGTATTTGTGAGAAGTATTGACATGTTGAATGCACCGAGCTGTCTGTTTAAACTACTAGCACACAGCTCAGACACCCATGCATTCCCCACAAGACATGCCACCAGAGGTCTCTTCACAGTCCCCAAGTCCAGAACAGACTATGGGAGGCGCAGAGTAATACATAAAGCCATGACCACATCAAGTAACTCATGCAAGCAGTAAAATCAGATAGAAAAAAAAATACATGGAACAGCAGGGACTGTGAAGAGACACACACAGGCACAGACACGCATACACACACACATGATAACATACACACATACACATGGATTTTGTGTTGTAGATATGTGGTAGTAGGCCTGAGGGCACACACTTAATGTGTTGTGAAATCTGTCGTGAAATGTATTTTGTTTAAAAAATAAGTATATATGTCACGTCCTGGCCATAGAGACCAAAGCGCAGCGTGGGTTCTCTGGGTTCTCTATGGGGTTTTGGGCCAGGACGTGACCAGGGGTGTTTGGTGTTGTCTATGTTGGTGATTGTGTGTGGTTCCCAATTAGAGGCACTGTTTGTCGTTGCCTCTAATTGGGGACCATACTTAGTGTGTCCGCTCCCCACATGTAGTGTGGGTTATTGTTTTGGTTAGTGCTTTGTTCACGACGTATGTTATGGTCTGTTCAGTCTTTGTTGTATTTTTAAGTTTCACTTTCATTAAAATCATGTGGAACACTATGCACGCTGCGCCTTGGTCTGTCATTCAAGAGGATCGTGACAATTTACTGCCTTAATTTCTTCAAGTGCAGTCGCAAAAACCATCAAGCGCTATGATGAAACTGTCTCTCATGAGGACTGCCACAGGAAAGGAAGACCCAGAGTTACCTCTGCTGCAGAGGATAAGTTCATTAGAGTTACCAGCCTCAGAAATTGAAGCCCAAACATCTCAACATCAACTGCTCAGAAGAGACTGCGTGAATTAGGCCTTCATGGTCAAATTGGTGCAAAGAAACCACTACTAAAGGACACCAATAAGAAGATGATACTTGCTTGGGCCAAGAAACACGAGCAATGGACATTAGACCAGTGGAAATCTGTCCTTTGGTCTGATGTGTCCAAATTTGAGATTTTTGGTTCCAACCGCCGTGTCTTTGTGAGACGCAGAGTAGGTGAACGGATGATTCCCACCGCGAAGAATGGAGGAGGAGGTGTGATGCTGTGGGGGTGCTTTACTGGTGACACTGTCTGTGATTTATTTAGAATTCACACTTAACCAGCATGGATACCACAGCATTCTGCAGCGATACGCCATCCTATCTGGTTTGAGCTTAGTGGGACTATCATTTGTGTTTCAACAGGACAATTTGACCAAGAATGAGCGTGATGGAGTGCTGCATCAGATGACCTGGCCTCCACAATCACCTGACCTCAACCAATTGAGATGGTTTGGGATGAGTTGGACCGCAGAGTGAAGGAAATGCAGCCAACAAGCGCTCATCATATGTGGGAACTCCTTCAAGACTGTTGGAAAAGCATTCCAGGTGAAGCTGGTTGAGAGAATGCCAAGTGTGCAAAGCTGTCATCAAGGCAAAGGGCAGCTACTTTGAAGAATCAAAAATATATTTTTATTTGTTTAACACTTTTTTTGGTTACTACATGATTCCATATGTGTTGTTTTGATGTCTTCACTATTATTCTACATAGTAAAAATATCGAAAAACCCTTGAATGAGTAGGTGTGTCTAAATAGTAAAAATATAGAAAAACCCTTGAATGAGTAGGTGTGTCTAAACAAGCATCTAAATTTGCACAATAATCTAATAGCACATTGCTGCTCTGCCTCTTTCTTGGCCCTGCTCTTCCCTGGCTGGTCCCCTCGCTGGTCTCCTGGCTGGTCTGCTCTGCATCTGAGGCCAGACGGAATGGTCTCTTCCCTGGCAGTGCATGAGGAAATCATATTCATAGGCCTAATAGATTGCATTGCCTGGAAGAATGGCCACAGCTAGCCGGCATCTGTTCTTGACCCTGTGCCTAGCATGATCAGTTCCTGTAAGCAGTGAAGCATATACATAATCCTGTTATAATTGATCTCATCACTGTCCTTTCTTAGACCTGCTTATCTATTCTGCTTCCTGTTTATGAGCAGAAACTCAAACAGGAAGTACCCGTGACTCGCTCCATTGAGAAATGGTCAGCAGAATCAGAGACTGCTTTGCTAGCGCTGATTAGAATATGTTTAGAGATTCTGCTGAATATGTTAAGAGATTCTACCACCGTCACCGGATTCATTAGAAAATGCATCGGTGACGTTGTCCCCACGGTGGGGGTTCGCTGCTTCCCCAATCAAAAGCCCTGGATTAACACTGGTTGACGCTAAACTAAAGGACAGGGCTAGCGCACACAGAGCATTGTAGACAACCCTGAGGCTACTGCCGAGGACAGGAATAAGTGCAAGAAGACCTCCACAGAGTCCTCAAACAAGCAAAAAGACAATTTAGGAATAAGGTGGAATCATATTACATAGGCTCTGACACCTGCCGCATTTGGCAGGGGCTACAGTCCATTACGGATTACAAAGGAAGACCCAACCCTGATCTTCCCAACGATGCCTCTCGACCAGGCGGTCACTGACCCAGAGGATTGGGTGATCTCGCTCTCCGAGGCCGACGTCAGAAAGATCCTTAATCAGGTCAACACAAGCAAGGCCGCGGGGCCCAACGGTATTCCAGGGAGCGTTCTAAGAGCATGCGCAGAACAGCTGGCAGGCATATTCACGTTCATTTTGAACCTCTCCTTGTCACAGTCTGTAATCCCCACATGTTTTAAAATGACCACCATCATTCCTGTCCCCAAGAACTCTAAGGCGTCATGTGACAGTGACTACCGCCCTGTAGCACTTACTCCTGTAATTATGATGTGCTTTGAAAGGCTGGTTATGGCACAAATTAACCCTAGCTGATGAGGGAAGGTAACATCACCTTCCCCAAGCTGACCCTCAACAGAGAGGCCCCACAGGGGTGTGTGCTTAGTCCCCTCCTGTACTCCCTGTTCTCCCACAATTGCCTGGCCACGCACGACTCCAACACTATCATCCAGTTTGCTGACAACAGTGGTAGGCCTGATCCCCGGCGACGATGAGTCAGCCTACAGGAAGGACGTCAGTGACCTGGCAGTGTGGTGCTAGAGCAACAACCTCTCCCTCAATGTCAGTATGACCAAGGAGCTGATCGTGGACTACAGAAAACGGGGGGTGAGCACACCCATCCACATTGATGGGGCTCAAGCGGAGCAGGTCGCGAGATTCAAGTTTCTTGGTGCCAAAGTCACTAAAGACTTAAAAAATGACCTCTTGACTGGCTTCCTCACTGCCTGGTATGACAATAGCAATGCCCTTGATCACATGGTGCAACAGAGGGTGGTGCGGACAGCCCAGTACATCACTGGGGCTGAGCTCCCTGCCATTCAGGACATCTATATCAGGCTGTGTGGAAGGAAGGCCCGGGAAATAGTTAAAGACCCCAACCACCCAAGCAATAGACTATTCTCTCTTCTTCCACACAGCAAGCGGTACTGGTGCATCAAGTCTGACACCAACAGGCTCTCGAACAGCGTCTATCCACAAGGAATAAGCCTGATGAATAGCTAACAAAATAGCTAAACTCAGCAAAAAAAGGAACATCCTCTCGCTGTCAACTGCGTTTATTTTCAGCAAACTTAACATGTGTAAATATTTGTATGAACATAACAAGATTCAACAACTGAGACATAAACTGAACAAGTTCCACAGACATGTGACTAACAGAAATTGAATAATGTGTGCCTGAACCAAGGGGGATCAAAATAAAATATAACAGTCAGTATCTGGTGTGGCCACCAGCTGCATTAAGTACTGCAGTGCAACTCCTCCTCATGGACTGCACCAGATTTGCCAGTTCTTGCTATGAGATGTTACCCCACTCATCCACCAAAGCACCTGCAAGTTCCTGAACATTTCTGGGGGGAATGGCATGGGAAACAAGGTTTAAAACCTTTACAATGAATATCTGTAAAGTTATTTGGATTTTTACGAATTATCTTTGAAAGACAGGGTCCTGAAAAAGGGACGTTTCTTTTTTTGCTGAGTTTACAAGGACTTTCTAAGTTAACCTTGTACCTTTAATGACCTTTTATTTATATTTTTGTACTGTCTCTATGCACACTGACAGGGCCCTACACCCTTACGCACACACTCACTCCATCATCGGCTTACTCACACATAATATGCACATATATTTATACTGACTACACACACGCACATCCACTCACATACAAGCTGCTGCTACTCTGTTTATTTTAAATCCTGTTGCCTAGTCACCTTAAACGTATAGATATCTACCTCCATCACTCCAGCTTCCCTGCACATTGTAAATATGGTATTGGAACTGACCCTGTATATATACTGAACAAAAAACACATATTTATTCATATTTATTCGTATTTCTTGGGTGGTTTCTAATATTACATTGCTATTGATTATTGCATTGCTGGGTTTTGCATTTGCAGAAAGACATTTCACCGTACTTGTGCATGTAACATTAAAACTTGAAACTATTCCCTATATAGTGCACTACTTTTGACAGAGCAGTATGGGGTAGTGCCCTATATGTGGACTAGGGTGCCATTTGGAACGAAGACCTCCACATCTGACTGTGATCAGGGGTTGGAGCCGGGCCATGTGGTTGCCTCCTTAACCAGAAATAGGTCAGTAGACTCACAGACGACTGAAAGAGACTGTGATTCAGCAAAGACATGAGAGGGCGCACAGAGTTGCTCTGCAGTTTACAAGAGGGTAAATAGGGTGTGTGTGTATATTTGTGAAAGAGAGAAAGTGTGTGTATGTACAATAGTATGTGTGTGTCTGCGTGTGTGTGTCCATGCGCGTAAGCATACATTTGTTCACGCCATTAGAGGCAAGTGCTTTTGAAATGACATGAGAGTGGCAGCTGGCAGTTGCATCTATCAATGGCCTAGCACAGACATGGAGACTTAAAATAAGCGTGCATACAGCACTGAAAGACTGGTGCTTTCTTTTAAGGAATCTGGGAAGACTTTTGTCTTTGTTTAAAATGGGAGACACAGATGTCTGATTGGGAATATGAGTGTGTGTGTAAGTGTGTGTGTGTGTGTGTGTGTAAGTGAGTGTGTGCTTATACAGAAATGTTTACCCTTGTGATAAGGGAGGAGACACAGAACGTTTGTCGTCAGTCAAAGACTAATGTGATTGACCTGAAGGTAGTGCCTCACTATGGGCCAAACCTTAACATGATAAATGTGTTCAGAACTTAAACATGGATGCAAAATATGCATTGAAGGGAGATGTGATCGAACGTTTGAGTTATAGAGACATAACAGGGGTCTACGCTGACCTTTTTGAAAAATGTTGGGCACACAAAGAAATTTATTTGAGGTATTATTTTTGTATGGGGCACTAGTGCTCCTAAATAAACATTCCAGGTTGTAGAGTTAAATATTTACACACAGTAGAGTCCTGATACAGGATCTCAAGCCTTAACTACATTGTAAAATGGTCAAGTTTAAATGGGATAACTCCAAGAAGACATAGTCAAGTCTCTGGTTTACTTTAAGCACTTCTCTTACAACATAGCCAGTCAACCATGCCGTTGTAGCAAGGTTGAAGTCAATTCAAATCGAATTTAGTCAATTCAATAATGGAAAATATTTATTTACATTTTCAATGACCTCTCAGAGGAAACTGAAGAGAAGAAGCTATTTTTTACAAATGTTTAATTATTGACTAACCTGAATTTGAACTGACCAACCCTGTGTTGAAGTGCTTGGTAATCCTGGCCATTGCCACACCTGAAGTTTGGAGCCAACTAGGGCGGCTATGAAAAATCTATATTTGCTTAGGATGTGGAAAGGTGGTGTGTATGTCACATGTGAGCCGCAGACGGATAGCTCACTATAGAAGATGGATGTGACTGAACTGAGTTGGATGGGTCTACTATATTAGGGATACAGGAACTAAATCAGTCCCATCATTAAATGTCTGTCAGAGAAGGCTGTCTGCCCGCCTGAGGGTGAACAATGACAATAGTCGTATATCCTCTAAATGTAAGCAGCTGGGTTCTGAAACGTGACCACTAGAATGGAGCCCAAACTGTAACTGAAAAAGGTATTGCCTGCCGTTACACATCTTACAAAAGAAAATAAATGAAAATGTGCACGCACACACACTGAAGTTGGCAAGTAACCTCTACACAAATGTAATCTACACATACAGTACAAAAACAAACACACAGGCACACACTGTATGTGTGTATGTTGTACAAAAAAAAAATATACACTCAATGCATCCGTCCCAAAGCTTATGAAATGAAAAATCTCCTGTTTGACCAATGCCCTGCTGTGAATGTCTGATGGGGAAGAGAGAGAGAGGGAGCGCAAGAGAGAGAGAGAGAGAGATTAACATTGGAATCTCCATAAGAGAAGAGTGAGGGAACCACTCAACAGCACAGCTGGTTACAATCAAAGAGTGAGAACTAAGGCTGCATTCTCAATCAAACTCCTGTGAGTTAGTGCCACTGAGGCTAACATTCTCAATTGAACTTACTGTATAGGAGTGTTAATGCTACCGCTAATTAGCAATGAGGCTAGTTTATCTCTTTGAAGCTACGTTGAAGTACTTGAGGGTAAGCACTGAGCAAAATTCTCAGGTTCACCTCAATGAGATAGCGACAAGGCTACATTCTGAAATTAAACTATGAGAGGGCGAGTACTTATAGACACAGTTAGTTTGACATCACTGCGTCATCATGGCTAAAAAGAAATGCTAAATTCTCAACTACATTCCATTGATTTAGCACTTGGGCTACATTATCCATTTAAGTCCATTGAGTTAAGTTCTCAATTTAACCAGTGGCATAGCTCTATGCTAGGTCTGGCTTACTCAGTTTAGCTCAATGACCGAGAGCAGGGGTTAAACCATAAAAATCTTAAAACTTTATCTCAGATCGATTGTCTGGGGACATGTAAAAAAGTCATGACCATCATGCTTTTAGGGAAAGAGGAACATTTTTGTAAATGTATTAAACTGTGAGTTTGACCAATTCCAGTCTCCTTGCTTATGGGGTCCAGGGTTTTTAAAAGGAAATTCTACTCCAAAATGAATGGAAATACAATTATGCTGACACCATCTCAAATATAATTTCTTCCTCCAACATCTATGATCTCAAAAATGACCTCTCCATAATCCATTTGACGGAAATCCGTTGCATTGACAGAGAACTATAACCTCTGCGGAAAGCGCTTAGGCTACATTTGGAGCGTAATAACAAGCCTACATTCACTATAAATGTGTCCAGGGTCTGAGCAACTCAAAGCTTCAGCTATATTATCATGTTAGGTGTAAAGACTATACTTAGCTACTTAGTTATCACTGGAGAAAAAACTCAAATAGTGCCAAAATAGCATGAGATAAACTTCAGGCCCTGATCTGTAAGACCTCTTCTTGGAACTGACCATTAAGATTCAGGCTCAACAGCACCCAGGACAGACAGCTGGCTGAAAGCAGGGATTTGGGATATCGTTCACTGAGCGGTTTTATGTAAGAATTTGCAATGGCCTCTTTGGAATACAACACAGACAACATTTCAAGCTTCTGGCTGTCCATATGAAGCACAGTGGCAATAAATCATTCATTTTTAGGGGATATGTGGATTAAGATGGTTTAAATATCAGATGGTGATAAAGGTAAGAGCTCTATACGTGTACACGTATAACAGTCAAAAAATACCTGTTTGGCTAAGTCTGACACATTCACAGAAATGCTGATAAATGTGTATGTCCTTGTCATATATATCGAATAGGGTTTCAAAGACACAGATTAAGCTTAGTCTTTTGATAAAAAGCTCCATTGTCCAGGACTAGGCTTAATCGGTGAGGGAGAAACTCGCCCATAAAGTAAAGTAACGTCTATATGGTGAATTCAAATTAGAAACTAGTGTGGCGATAGAGGGGGATCAGGTAGAATGGGGCTTGAACCAACAACCCTGTGCCATAAAGGTCCAGACCTCTTAGCAGAGGATATTGTATGCTTATATACTGTACAGTACATTGCTATACATTGTCCATCACAACAAGCTGTTTCTGTTTAGACAATGACCAAACAAAGGAACCTTTTGGGATAAATCAGTATAATTCAGAGAAACAACCTATGGAATGCAGTCATACATGAAAAGGGTCAAATGTAGGACAAATAGTTGCAACATTCCCGTCTAGGTTTCTGTCTACACTAATGAACGAATCTGACCCCGCATTTTCCCCATGCAAAACAAGCGTGAGACAAAGGGAGCCTTGTGTCGTCATCCCCACATATTAGCCTGGGTAACCTTTGACAAATGCCATCTCGTTACGATAATCATGTTTGAACGGTCCCGTATGGTTAAAATTATCCAATCAATTTATCATGCCTGTCATGGCTGTCCCATCTCGGCCCTAAATGACTGTCTTACCAGAAAAATGGCAGAGGGAAAACGAGAGGATAGACTGGTGGAGATGGGATGGTCATTGGTAAAAACTAATAATGATGAGAAATATTATTCTAAAGCCAAGCAACTGCTTCTAATTTGAAAATATGAAATGGCCGCCTTACTTCACAGTGAAACAAGTTGTTCTTGATGTTTGTAAAGGCATGGTTACCTTGTCCTGTCTATGGCTTTCAAGCGGGGAAAGTGAATGATATGACAGGAAAAGAACCAGAACACAAAGACCAAAAGGGACAGTCTTTCAAAGGTGAGGAACCAAATGTATCTCATGCAGAGTACAAGCCTGAGATAAGCTATTTACTTTTCAGATGCACTACATATACAAAGGTATGTGAGCAAATTTGTGGATTCGGTTATTTCAGCCACACCCGTTGCTGACAGGTGTATAAAATCGGGCACACAGCCATGCAATCTTACTGTATAGGAGTGACCTTACTGAAGAGCTCAGTGACTTTCAACGTGGCACCGTAATAGGATGCCACCTTTACAACAAGTCAGTTCGTAAAATGTCTTCCCTGCTAGAGCTGCCCGGTCAACTGTAAGTGCTGTTATTGTGAAGTGGAAACGTCTAGGTGCAAAAATGGCTCAGCTGAGAAGTAGTAGGCCACACAAACTCACAAGAACAGGATTGCCGAGTGCTGAAGCGCGTACCACATAAAAATCTGTCCTCGGTTGCAACGCTCACTACTGAGTTCCAGATTGCCTCTGGAAGCAACGCCAGCACAAGAACAGTTCATCGGGAGCTTCATGAAATGGGTTTCCATGGCCGAGCAGCTGCACACAAGCCTAAGATGAGCAATGTCAAGCATCGGCTGGAGTGGTGTAAAGCTCTCCGCCATTGGACTGTGGAGCAGTAAAAACGCGTTCTCTGGAGTGATGAATCACACTTCACTATTTGGCAGTCCGACGGATTCAAATGGGTTCGGCGGATGCCAGGAGAACGCTGCCTGCCCGAATGGATAGTGCCAACTGTAAAGTTTGGTGGAGGAGGAACAATTATCTGGGGCTGTTTTTCATGGTTTGCGCTAGGCCCCTTAGCTCCAGTGAAGGGACATCTTAACGCTACAGCATACAATTACTTTCTAGACGATTCTGTGCTTCCAACTTTGTGGCAACAACTTGGGAAGGCCCTTTCCTGTTTCAACATGACAATGCACCCGTGCACAAAGCAATGTCCATACAGAAATGGTTTGTCGAGATCAGTGTGGAAGAGATTGATTGGCCTGCACAGAGCCCTGACCTCAACCCCATCAGACCTAATTTGCCCAACATCAGTGCCCGACCTCACTAATGCTCTTGTGGCTGAACGGAAGCAAGTCCCTGGAGCAATGTTCCAACATCTAGTGGAAAGCGTTCCCAGAAGAGTTGCTGTTATAGCAGCAAAGGGGGAGCAACTCCATAATGCCCATTATTTTGGAATGAGATGTGTGACAAGCAGGTGTCCACATACTTCTGGTCATCTAATGTAGTTTCTCACATGAGCAAAATAAACTCTTGCCAAAACAACAATATCAAAGAATTTGCCCGAGCGACTTACTTAATCTTGTCATATGACTGTTTAATTTTTCAGTAATCTTCTTCAATTTTCTAGACAAAACCATAGGTGGTCATCATGCGTTTATCAATTGAATTAGGAAATAACTTAACTTCAATTGTGTTGCCATGAATGACCCTTCCATATCTTTGATAATGCATTCCAACCTTCACTCTTGGCTATCATATCTGTAAATTGCATCTACAGTATCTACTCGATTATATGAGGCGAGTTGTCTCTTGCTACTGTTTGGTTCCACTTTGGACATTTCATTTACTTTATCTCATGACTTCTCTCTCATAATTTGAGTAAAAAAGACAAAGAAAAACCTTTTACATTGCATCTAACAAATGTAGCCTTATGGTCTGGTCTGGGTCTTCAGGTAAAATCATTTTTGTACAGTTCTCTCTTGTGGTTTTGCTCCAAAGCTATAGAAATTCCTATTGAGAGTCACACACTCTCTCTCTCGAGATATATATATATATATATCAACTCCCAGTAATTTATTAGGTAAAACACCAATGTTTCGGCATCACTGTGCATTCTCCAGGACCTCTACACTAAATAATTTTCTCTGGGTGTGTGCCAGCTCATGCTTTTTATTTGCTCCAAAGCTAACACACTAACTAGCCTGCATCAGGGGATGGAAAACACAAGGTTGTCTTCTTAGCTTGGCTATGGCCACGACCACTGTGCCAAGCTTCCACTGAGAATACCACCCGAATACCAGCCTCTAAAAACGAGCGTCAAAGCAAACAAACTTAAGCCCTTGTCACTCTCCCTCCCACTACGCAATCTATTGCTCTTGGCTGCTAAACAAGGACACGATTCAGACTAGACCTGGTCAAAAGCCTGATTTAAAAGGGGAATTCGTTTGAAAATGGGTAAGTCCGAGACTGAGGTTGAACCTCTGCCATCACGAACAAAAACTTCAGTGGCTGCACCTTTTAGTGTTACATCACCCGGTAGTCGTAGAAATGTTGTAGTGGCAAACTTGACAGTTTCCAATACTTTGGATGTGTGTATATTTAAGGCCCACATTAAAGTGAGGATGGGGGCTTGAGATAGGGCTTTTAACAGCACATCTAGGATCAGATTATAATCCTAACATTCACCATTAGGTTATTAAAAATATATGTAACCCTTTATCAGTTGTTAAGGGCAACTTCTACTTACCCCTATGCGCAGCACAAAATCTGGCGGGAAAATCCGACCCGACAGGGAAAATGAAAAACAATGAATACAGCTGTTCTCAGGCAGGCTAGAGGCTCAATATTGTTAGTGTTGTATCACAGTGGATGACCACTAGCAACGTATTGAGCTTTTGAACATACAATAAAATGTATACAAAAAGTTACATAATTCAACTTTAAAAAATATTATATACTTTTTCTTTCACTGTGAAAATGTGGAGCAGGTTGTGTAGATCTGTAGATTTTTTTATGTAATCGCTTTTTAGATTTAATTGCAAGGCAGCAAAATGTGACAACTATGCAAGGGGTGTGTATGTATAATATTTACATTTGACATTTTAGTCATTTAGCAGGTGCTCTTATTCAGAGCGACTTACAGTTAGTGCATTCACCTTAAGATAGCTAGGTGAGTCAACCACATATCACAGTCAAAAATGCAGGATACGAAAATTTCATTCCGGCTAAACAATGAATATACACTCATCTGCCAGTTTATTATGTACATGACCACGTTAATGAAAATGGATTGCTCCTACAGACACGTGGCCGTGGTTTGCTATATAAAGCAGGCAGATAGGCATCGAGGAATTCAGTTACTGTTAGATTCAACGTTAAGAATGTTGCGACAAACAAATAACATCCAGTCAGCAGCAGTCCTGTGGGCGAAAATAGCTCATTGATGAGAGAGGTCGAAGGAGAATGGCAAGAATCTTGCAAGCTAACAGGTGGGCCACAAACAGATGGGCTATTGCAGACAAGTGACCACACCGGGTTCCACTCCTATCAGCTAAAAACAAGAAGAAGCAGCTCCAGTGTGCATGGGATCACCAACACTGGACAATTGAGGGGTGGATAAACATTGCCTGGTCCAACAAATCCCAGTTCCTGTTTGTCATGCTGATGGCAGACAATCATTTGAGCTTTAGTTCAGTTTTTATTAATACATTTAACCCCCCTAACATCCTAGCAATGGGAGTATAGTAGTAAATCTGCAGGATGGTGATTTATCTTGACAGATACTTGGAATAGATAATGACTAGAAAACGGTAAACAAAATGGATGCCAGCGTTCTAACCTGTAGTTTTGTGTCCTGGATATGTTTTTGTTTGTGTACAAGGTTAAGTGGGTGGTGTATTGAAGTGAATGACGTGAGTGTGTGGCAAAGGTCCTCACGTGGATGGAGGTCCTCAAAGAAGAACCGGTCTGAAAAAGTGCCCGTTCAAAATGAATAAAGTGTTTGATGTCACACTACTGGAGAGATTCACTGTACTAAGACTTGACAGTAATGTGTGGCCTAATGGATGAATGAATAACAACTCTAGACTTAGTAAAGTGTGTACTGTATGTGTGACTTTTCTTCTCTGTTGTCTTCATAAACTGACCTCTTCATTTATCACTAGTGTTTGTGTGAGAAAAATCTTTGTATAGGAGTGGAAGAAACCGACTTCAGATCATTTCTCAGCACTTTCTGCTTCTCAACTGATAACGTGAAACAAGAAGAGGTATATCTCTACATCTTGACATGGCTATTTTCAAATCGCATAACAAAAATACCAAATATGACATTGAAGTTCCTCATTGCTTTTCATCCTGACTTTTTTAACGCCATATCACAGTGAGACAAAATATGGACCGTAGAGGTAATCCATTAATTCTGATAAACAAAATAACTATTTATTTTCTGAAATGGTACGATGAGACATTAAAGTTCCTCATTGCTTTTCATCCTGACTGTTTTAGAGCCATGTCACAGTGAGATGAATTATGGACTACTTTAGGGGCTGGGAATATACTATATGAAGTTATTTCAGAACATGAAACTTGAAACCTATGAACCATTCTGGTCTAGTTTACTTGAAATATTGTCTCACTGATTTGTAAATGTTGACACAATATACGCTACAGAGGTAAATGTGTGTATCAATCAATGAAAAATCTATGGATCTTCGATGAACTAAACAATGGGGCTTTCATTCTCTTGTATTCTTACTCTCACCGTAAGGGGAGACAGCATGGCAACGTGTGTTATTCTTTACTTTACCAGGCTTCATAAACACTCACATAGATTTCACACACTCCGAAGAAGGCATAGCAGCGTTGTTAATGCGTACTTTTGTGGTTTTAACCGTCTTTGTGATCAAGATGAGGTACTTTGATTTGCACAAACTGAGGAGTGCCCGAGTATCATTCTAATATGAATGACTCACATAAATGTTCCTCTGCTGGTAGCGAAGGTACAGGTTGTGCATGATGGCCCCGTCATGAAGGTCTTCCAGGTTGGCCATATCCTCCACTCCCCCTGAGCTGCTGAGGTGCATGGGCTGCACTTTCTGTCTGGTGAGGGCATTCTGCTTGTAGGTGTACACCTGGTTCAAAACACAGAGGGGAGGTTGTGAGTGGACAGTTCACTAAACAGTCTCCTTTACAACAATGATCCGGAAATCCATAATTGACTTCATGTCATATGGTTCTATTGAAGTCACCAAATTTGTGAAAATCTTTTGAAACAGAGGATTTTATTTTGTCTTTATTTATTTATTCCTTATTATACCAGGTGAGTTGACTGAGAATACATTCTCATTTACAGCAATGACCTGGGGAAAGTTACAAAACATAGTACAAATATATAAGCAACCAAAAACACACACAAAAAGATCAAGCATAGAATCATTAGAAACAAACACATTCTTCCTTAAAAAGGTCCTCACACAGCCGTCTGACCTGCCTCAGAGGCACTAATTCATCCAATTTCAGCAAACTCTGTACACCATTCCACAAGCAAGGTAGAAAATATCTAAAGGCTAACCTAACTCTATCGAGATCGAAGGGATCTCCAGAGTTAGCCATCCCTTAGACTGTGTCTGATAGCTTGTATTTACGTAGGTTTACAGAGAAGCTAGGTACGAAGGTAGGGTATGCAACAGGACTTTATAAACAAAAAGTGTGCAATGCTTCGATCTATGAGACTTCAAAGAGGGCCAGCCTACTTTCTGATACAGAGTGCAGTGATGTGTGCTGAAACTATCACCCGTAATAAAGCACAATGCACTATGATAACTGCATCCAGTGGCTTCAATACAGTGGCATCTGCATTCATATTGACGATATCACCATTGTCTAAGACCGGAATAAACGTTGACTGAATTATTTGTTTTCTGCTATTTAAGGAAAGGAATGACCTATTCTCATAAAAGCCCATTTTAATTATTAACTTCTTAATTAACTAACTCATCAACATGATTTTTGAAGGAAAGCCTATTATCAATCCAGATGCCTAGAAATGTATAAGTGGGGACACAATCAATGAGGGCACCATCCATGTTACGTATGCATAAATCATCAGATATATTTTCACGTGATTTGGAAAATAGCATATACTTAGTTTTACATGCATTAGGAGAATATTCAATCAACGTCACACCAAACATACAGAGCAAATGGTTGCCATATTCTCGGAATATAAGATATACTCCAATGCTTTATTGGAACGTTACAAGTACATTCCGGGGACCAAGGACGATTAAAACATATAACATTCTGTCATGGTCCCCTGGAGGTATTTGTCTAGTTCCTGACTTGTTCCGGGGATGTCCATTAAGACGTTTTTAGGACGTTGCCTGATGGCCCTAAAGAAACATTCTCCCACCCAAAATAAGTGCTTCATTACACATCACCCCTTGTTACTGTTGCTAAGCCCATCAAAGCCCTGATTGGTGAACCACTGATCCATTCACAGCTCTTTTGTCTGTTGACAAGGTTAGGGAAACCAACACACACACCAGGTCTTTCAATATAAAGCATTTTCAACTTACAAATTTGACACACATGAATACATTTTGCATGTTCATTTAAACAGCAGTTATAATTCAACATGTCGTCACCTAGGATTTTAACTCACAACCTCTTGGTTCACAGCATTTCAATCTTTCTTTTATGCCACCATGTCTGGGTAAAATACTGATTTCACCTGCATGGCTATACTTTGCACTTCAAAGTAAATCTCAGCTCTATTAAAAGTACACTCAGGAAAAACTATTTTATTATCAGTGTATTTTTCTTTATTAAATGTTTTATTAATTCAGGTCAGCCCAATTGAGACCAGGGTCTCATTTACAATGGTGACCGGAGTACAAACATTTTCACAATCAAGAAAAATGTACAAGAACAATATATACACTACCGTTCAAATGTTTGTGGTCACTTAGAAATGTCCTTGTTTTTGAAAGAAAACCACATTTTCTGCCCATTAAAATAACATAAAATTGATCAGAAATACAGTGTAGACATTGTTAATGTTGTAAATCACTATTGTAGCTGGAAACGGCTGATTTTGAATAGGCGTACAGAGAACCATTATCAGCAACCATCAACCATGTGTTCCAAAGGTACGTTGTGTTAGCTAATCCAAGGTTATCATTTTGAAAGGCAAATTGATCATTAGAAAACCCTTTAGCAATTATGTTAGCACAACTGATAAATGTTATCCTGGTTTAAAGAAGCAATTAAACTGGCCTTCTTTAGACTAGTTGAGTATCTGGAGCATCAGCGTTTGTGGGTTCGATTACAGGCTCAAAATGGCAAGAAACAAAGGACATTCTTCTGAAACCCATCAGTCTATTCTTGTTCTGAGAAATGAAGGCTATTCCATGTGAGAAATTGCCAAGAAACTGAAGATCTCGTACAGCGCTGTGTACTACAGCCTTCACAGAACAGCGCAAACAATAGAAAGAGGACTGTGAGGACCCGGTGCACAACTGAGCAAGAGGGCAAGTTTATTAGAGTGTCTAGTTTGAGAAACAGACGCCTCACAAGTCCTCAACTGGCAGCTTCATTAAATAGTACCCCCAAAACACCAGTCTCAACGTCAACAGTGAAGAGGCGACTCAGGGATGCTGGCCTTCTAGGCAGAGTTGCAAAGAAAAGGCCATATCTCAGACTGTCCAATAAAAAGAAAAGATTAAGATGGGCAAAAGAACACAAACACTGGACAGAGGAACTCTGCGTAGAAGGCCAGGATCCTAGAGTCGCCTCTTCACTGTTGACGTTGAGAATGGTGTTTTGCGGGTACTATTTACTGAAGCTGCCACACAAGTACCAGTCAAAAGTTTGTACACACCTACTCATTCAAGGGTTTTTTCTACGTTGTAGAATAATAGTGAAGACATCAAAAGTATGAAATAACACATATGGAATCATGTAGTAACCCAAAAAGGTCTTTATATTTGAGATTCTTGTTGAAAACAAAACTATGCCTACATTTTTAAGTGTAATGGGGCCAAATACATTTAATTTACTAAGCCAGATACAGCCTGACAGGCCAGGTATTAAGACATACAGTGCCTTCGGATAGTATTGAGAACCCTTGACTTTTCCCACATTTTGTTACGTTACAGCCTTATTCTAAAATTTATTAAATTGCTTTTTTCCCTCATCAATCTACACCCAATACCCCATAATGACAAAGAAAAAACTGTTTAGAAATGTTTACTCATTTATTAACAATTAAAACTGAAATATCACATTTACATAAGTATTCAGACCCTTTACTCAGTACTTTTTTTTTACTTAAAAAGTAGAGAAAACTAACGGAACACATTTCAAAATAGAATGGTCTTCAGAAACAAGTCCCTGAAACAGCCCTTATCCCCTGCCCCGATCCAGGTTATGGCGATGGCGAGACGGTTTGACAGAATGCAAGGTAGCATCCGCCACACTGTCGACTTCAGGTCCTTGGCACCCATTACAGCTAGAACACAAGCTACAAAATACAAGAGAAGTATTAGAAATCATACACTATGTTAACACATTTTCCTCCCCCATCCCCTATATTTTATATACATTTATTGTGACAGTCTAAAGCAGGCCTGGGCAATTATTTTCCAATGAGGGCAACATTAGAATATATTTTTGCCATCGCGGGCCAGAATCATATTACAGGATTATATATCATGTATGACGGTGTTGACAGATATCTAATGTAAATCATGTCTAGATATGATACTTATTTTACTTTTTTAACATGCACAGGAGTAAACCACAGCCATGTTCTCCTTTTTGTAGGTATTTTCATTATTAAACATGCAAACTACACGGAGGGAAAAGTACACTGTGCATTCAGCACCACGGACAGAACTCTTGTTAAGGGTATGCACAAAAACACAAGAAAGAGAGAGCTTAACATTACATTTAAACTACTCAATCAGTGTGAGGAGTGAAGTCTCTGATGGGCATTGACTAGAGCAGTGAAGTCAAGGTAGTTGCTGATGTCGCTACGCACAGAATTGCAGAGAGGTGAGAGTCAGTAAGAGATGATCTGTGCTTTGACTTGTTATATTTCATCACTGAAAATGTCTGTTCACATACGTACATAGGTTGACCCAAAGATCTTCTGAGCATGACTCGTAATCTTTGTAAAGTGTTGTTCATTGAGAGATGCATAGAACCTGGTCAGTGACATTGTTTTGAATAGTTCTCCAAGTTCTCCACTGCATCAGACTGAAGATCGATAAGTCAAGTTGCAGGTCAGTGGGAGCGTTATCCACATTGAAGGTGAAAGGAGAGGAAACCAACAGCATGTCATTTTCCAACACTGAAATCCTCAAAATGACGAGAAAACTCACCGTTCAAAGCACGGAGCAGCGATGTATACTTCTCCCGCTGGTCATCTGATGGGGAACAGACTAGAAGTATCGAAAGGTGGGTGAGATTGTTGGCTTCTACTTGGCGGGTCAGGAGGATACATTTTTCCTTGAAGGCTTTGACAAGGCTGTACATCTGATGTGCAAAAAGGCCCTTCCCTTGTAGTTTGGAATTCAGTTCATTCATGAGGGCCATGATGTCTGTGGTGAAGGAAAAATCAGCCAACCATTCTTTATCTTGCAGTTGAGGGAAATCAACATATTTTCCTTTCATTTGCAAAAACTCAGCAATCTCCAACTTCAGATCCCACACCCTTTGAAGCACCTTCCCCAAACTCAGCCATCTCACGTTTGTGTGGTAGGGGAGATCTGCATGACCCGACTTCCAACAATGAGAAACTGCCTGTGGTTTAAAGATTTTGCTCTTATGAAGTTTACCACTTTAGTGACTGTATCCACAACATGGCTCATTTTCAGAACACATTCATCAGAGCATCTCCTTATGATTAATGCAATGCAGGAACATCTTTTTCTGATCTGGGTTCAGCTCAGCTACTTGATCTTGTATCCTTTTCAAAAGGCCAATGTTTTTTCCTGTCAAGTTTGGTCACACTGGATCAGTGGTCACACTGGATAATTTTCAAAACTTGAAAAACTTGAAGTCCCAGCTTTGCCACACACTTATTAACTTCCTCCAATAAATATTTCCCTGTGGTTGTTCTCTTCATTGACTGCACTGAAGCAAGCTCCTCTGCAATTTCAAAGTCTGGGGTTATGCCTCGTAAGAATATCAACAACTCTGCCGTGTCACGTGCATCACTGCTCTCATGGAGCAGTGATGGGACGGCAGGGTAGCCTAGTGGTTAGAGTGTTGGACTAGTAACTGAAAGGTTGCAAGTTCAATTCCCCGAGCTGACAAGGTACATATCTGTCGTTCTGCCATTGAACAGGCAGTTAGCCCACTGTTCCTAGGCCGTCATTGAAAATAAGAATTTGTTCTTAACTGACTTGCCTAGTAAAATAAAAGGTAAAAAAAATAAAATAATCACTGCTCTCATCCAGGGCCAAGGAGAAATAGGTGAAATCCTTCGCCTTGTCTTTCAACTGTTTTTCCATATTCTCTGCGATGTCCTCAACACGCCATGTCACTGTTCGTCTTGACAGGGAAACATTTTCAAACAGCTCTTTCTTGTCGGGGCAAAGTATTTCTGCAGAGTCAATTAAACATTATTTAATGAATTCGCCCTCAGCGAATGGCTTGCTATGTTTAGCAATTTTGTGGGACAGTACATAGCTAGTTCTCGCAATTCCGTTGTTTGCTGAATGCAGTTTTGTGAAAAGTCCTTGCTGCTTTTGCAACTGAGAAAGCAACTATTTTGATGCACTCTGCTCAGAAGGTGTATGCCTATATTTCTCTGCATGCTTCGTCTGGAAGTGTCGGGACAAGTTGTAGTCTTTCAAGACAGCAATGCACTCTTTGCACACTAAGCACAAAGCTTTCCCTGATACCTCAATAAATACATATTTTAATGTCCATTCTTGCTGGAACACCCTACATTCATTGTCTATTTTCCTTTTCTTTGAAAAACTAATTTTTGAGCAAATTTCTAGCTAGCTACTATTTGTTACTGTGACGTGTGTGTCAGCTTGTCAGTCACTGTCTGTCCTCGTGCAGTTGTTATTTATACGTGCCTTCAAAATAAATGTCCCACAAGCGGTGGGAGTTAAATCATTACTCAAAGGCGAGTATTCATTGGGCTTTTAATTTGAGCGCTCTGGAGCCGGGCCTTCACCCAGGCCTGGTCTAAAGACAGATTGCAGATATTTCCAATAAGTATTTACATTTAAGTTGGCAACAGTTATGTTCTTACCTTCATGTCTGCGGCCCAAACTTGGCACCGATGGAGTGTCTCGCTCCTGGCCCTGTTCGGAAAAAATTATGTTACATTGAAATGAAGTAAATACTGTGCAATAAAGAACAGAGAGGCAAAGTCTCATCCGGGCTAAGTGACTGTAACGATACATACCTCCATGGCTATCACATCCACATGGTGCTGTGGTGAATACGATGCTGGGGCTGGCCATTGCCCTAATGGAAAGACACACCAGATTAGCTAGCTACATGACTAAAGGGTCTTTTTCTCCTCTGAATATAGTTACATATAATGTTAGTCAATTTTGTTAATTAGCAAACCATCAAATGTTAGCAAGCTAGCTAAATAATGTGGCTAGCAAGGACACAATCATCATTTAGCTAGCTAGTAATGGTCAAGTTCATGTTTCTATTTAGCTAGCTAGCTAAAGTTAGCTAGTAACAATACTTTGCTGGCTTGCTATCTAGGCTCGCTAGCTTGCATTATTGTCCTCGTTGATGTTAACGTTACACAATAAAACTACTCACAAATGAAGTAACGCAGTAATATTACTTACTTGAGCAAACAAACTTTGCATTCCAATCTGGGGCATGAACAGATGAGAACTAGAAACGAGAAACTTTTCAAATGCGTTGGTTTTAAAAAAGAAAAACAACTAGCTAGATAGACAACAGACCTCATTGGCTCCCACAAATGATCCACTCCATGCGTGATTCAAAATCCAGGTTAGCGAATTGATGCTCCATGGGTGCAACTAGTGTATTATTGTTCGGTATTTCCAAACTTTCGGCGGTAAAAAATATAAACAATTAAACTGTTCTTTAGTTTCAAAAACCTGTGAAATGTTATTTCCCAAAAGTATCAAAGACAGATTTCATGGTAATAAAGAACTTCGTGTTGAGGCTTTTCGGCTTCTTCTGTGGGGTTTAAGAGATGCTGCCACCTATGGCACGTAGTGATCAACCCTTTTCTTCAAGTGGGTGAGGCAGTTTAGGGAGTGACATTTATTGCTAGAAAGGAACCGTTTGTATTGCGTCAAATATATAGTAGCCTACAGTCAGGGAAAAAAGTATTTGATCCCCTGCTGATTTTGTACGTTTGCCCACTGACAAAGAAATGATCAGTCTATCATTTTAATGGTAGGTTTATTTGAACAGTGAGAGACAGAATAACAACAAAATAATCCAGAAAAACGCATTTGAAAAATGTTATAAATGGAATTGCATTTTAATGAGGGAAATAAGTATTTGACCCCTCTGCAAAACATGACTTAGTACTTGGTGGCAAAACCCTTGTTGGCAATCACAGAGGTCAGATGTTTCTTGTAGTTGGCCACCAGGTTAGCACACATCTCAGGAGGGATTTTGTCCCACTCCTCTTTGCAGATCTTCTCCAAGTCATTAAGGTTTCGAGGCTGACGTTTGGCAACTCGAACCTTCAGCTCCCTCCACAGATTTTCTATGGGATTAAGGTCTGGAGACTGGCTAGGCCACTCCAGGACCTTAATGTGCTTCTTCTTGAGCCACTCCTNCCTCCAAACACGGCGAGTTGAGTTGATGCCAAAGAGCTCCATTTTGGTCTCATCTGACCACAACACTTTCACCCAGTTGTCCTCTGAATCATTCAGATGTTCATTGGCAAACTTCAGACGGGCATGTATATGTGCTTTCTTGAGCAGGGGGACCTTGCGGGCGCTGCAGGATTTCAGTCCTTCACGGCGTAGTGTGTTACCAATTGTTTTCTTGGTGACTATGGTCCCAGCTGCCTTGAGATCATTGACAAGATCCTTCCGTGTAGTTCTGGGCTGATTCCTCACCGTTCTCATGATCATTGCAACTCCACGAGGTGAGATCTTGCATGGATCCCCAGGCCGAGGGAGATTGACAGTTCTTTTGTGTTTCTTCCATTTGCGAATAATCGCACCAACTGTTGTCACCTTCGCACCAAGCTGCTTGGCGATGGTCTTGTAGCCCATTCCAGCCTTGTGTAGGTCTACAATCTTGTCCCTGACATCCTTGGAGAGCTCTTTGGTCTTGGCCATGGTGGAGAGTTTGGAATCTGATAGATTGATTGCTTCTGTGGAAAGGTGTCTTTTATACAGGTAACAAGCTGAGATTAGGAGCACTCCCTTTAAGAGTGTGCTCCTAATCTCAGCTCGTTACCTGTATAAAAGACACCTGGGAGACAGAAATCTTTCTGATTGAGAGGGGGTCAAATACTTATTTCCCTCATTAAAATACACATCAATTTATAACATTTTTCACATGCGTTTTTCTGGATTTTTTTGTTGTTATTCTGTCTCTCACTGTTCAAATAAACCTACCATTAAAATTATAGACTGATCATTTCTTTGTCAGTGGGCAAAAGTACAAAATCAGCAGGGGATCAAATACTTTTTTCCCCTCACTGTATATATACATTAAATCAATGGCAAAATGTATGTTATTTTGAGGCATAAATCTATTTCAACTGTAAATTATTAGGTGTTGGCCTATCACTTTTTTGGGTCATCCTCAATGATTGTAAATGCGTTATATCCACGTGTGGTTGTATTGTGTTTTCAAATTGACAAAAACATCTACAAATTTTAAATCACAACAAATGTAAAGTATTGATAGGAACAACAAAAACAGCTTGCATCTTCTGGCTGACTGTAGGTAACTGGAAGGTGGCAGGCCGAATTTGAGATCAGAGAAATTCTTTGGTATTGTCTTTCAAATGAACTCATGGCTAGATGGCTTGCCTAAGGCTTATAGCTGTCCTCTGACTGGAGGCTAAACGCCAGAGATTCAAAAGCGGACTGCCAAGGCCTTATAGCGGTCCTATGAGTCGGGGCTACCAGCCAGAGATGCAAATCACGTCTTGAACGGCAAACTCCATTCGCCCGCTGGCGGTAGCAATTTATAGCCTTGGGTGTAGGAAATACAGAAAATAGTAAGTGAGAGATTTTTTTGTTGCTAACTGGGCAACTGTGAGTGACTACCTGAACCAACCCCATTTCATCCACACACAATTTACACTTCTGTACCTCTAAATGGATAGATTCCAGTCCTGATATACTGTATGTATGGGCAAAATAGATTTGATAGACATGAAGTACCTTGAAAACACCTTCCAGGTTAAATGTTTTGGGAAAGAAATAGACAATATACAAATAGTATACAGACACAAGTCCACAAAAACATCATACAGAATATACAATATTTGTACACTAAACATAACTCTGGAGTTTAGGCTGATTGCAGTGGGAATATACAGTACAATTTACAGAGGATAAATATCTATATATGCAGAGGGAGGGATGCTGCCACAGCAAATATATACAGCGCATCAGTGGAGGCTGGTGGGAGGAGCTATAGGAGGACTGTCTCATTTTAAAAGCTGGAATGGAATAAATGGAATGGTATCAAACATTTGGAAACCATTTGACTCCGTTCCATTTATTCCAGTCTAGCCATTACAATGAGCATGTCTTCCTATAGCTCCTCCCACCAGCCTCCACTGCAGTGCATATACAGTGTTGTGCGTAGGTGTACATTGTTCAAATGTAGTAGTTTAGAATAGTATTTGAGCTCATTGATGACAAGGTGCAATAATCAGCCCAATGCAAAGTAACTTATGGGGAAGAAACTGTTGAGGTGGCGGGAAGTTTTGGTCATGATTGACCTAAATCATCTGCCAGAGCAGAGTTTTGAAAACATGGAGTGTCCAGGATGGGCAGGGTCGGGCGATGATCTTACCTGCACGCTTCCTTGCCCTGGAGGCGTGCAGGGCTTTGATGGTGGGCAGGTGACAGCCGATGACCTTCTCAGAAGAAGTTTGCCAGGACCCAAACTAGACAGTGATGGACGTGTAGAACCGAATCAGTTTGAGTTTTCTCAGCTGACGCAGATAGTACATCCTCTGTCGAGCCTTCTTGGTCACTGCTGTGATGTTGTCCTCCCACTTGAGTTTGTGGGAGATGATGGTCCTCAGGAATTTGAATGACTTGGCCATGCTGACGGCGGAGCCATCAATCTCAAAGTCAACCACTATCTCTACGGTTTTGACTGTGTTGAGTTCCAGGTTGTTGCGACTGCACCAGGCCACCAGGCGGTGAACCTCTCCAAGATACGTGTGTGTTTTGTCCTATATTTAGATGGTTTTTTTTTATTTTATTTTTTTATCCCAGCCCCCGTCCCCGCAGGAGGTATTTTGCCTTTTGGTAGGCCGTCATTGTAAACAAAGAATTTGTTCTTAACTGACTTGCCTAGATAAATAAAGGTTAAATAAATAAATAAAAATAAAACATGGACTCCGTCGGAGATGAGACCGACCAAGTTGGTGTCATCAGCAAACCTGAGTAGTTTGACAGGCAGTCATTGATGTAGAGTGAGTAGAGGAGGGGGGAGAGCACGCAACCCTGTGGTGCCCCCGTGCTGAGAGATATGGAGTCTAAAATATGTTTCCCCATCTTTAACGTACTGTGTCCTGTTGGTTAGGAAGTTGGTGATCCACCGACAGATAGAGTCAGATACCTTCAGCAGGGTAAATTGGTGCTGTAGCAGTTCCAGAATTATTGTGTTGAAGGCTGAGCTAAAGTCCACACATTTTATCCTCACGTATGTCCTTGCATTGTCGAAGTGTTGGAGGATGTAGTGAAGGCCCATGTGGACGGCGTCATCCACAGACCGACTGGCTCTGTAGGCTAACTGCATGGAGTCAAGTGGTGGTTTTGAGATGGGACAGGACAAGGTGCTTAAAAGGTTTTCATGATGACCGAGGTGAGCGCTACAGGTCTGTAGTCATTCAGGCGGTTACCTTTTGTTTCTTCGGGACGGGGGATGATGGTGGAGGAATTGAAGCAGGTAGGTACAGTGCATAGTTCCAGAGACTTATTGAATATGTCCGTGAAAACAGAGGAAAACTGGTCAGCGCAGTGCTTTAGTGTGGCTGAGGAGACCCGGTCTGGGCTTGCAACCTTCCTCTGTTTTGCCTCTTGAAGAGCTTGTTCACCTCCTGTTCTGTGATGACGAGGGGGTGGGGGGCAGCCTGGGGTAGGCAGGAGTAAGGGGGGAGGGAGGGAAGGGGGAGGGAGTGAGGCGGGGTGAAGGAAGGGAGTAGAGTCCTGATGGCTGAAGGTGTTGTCAGCTTAGGGGCAAGATGGCGGAGAAGAAACTCTTGATGGCTGAGGGCTTCTTGAGATTCAAAACGACAGTAGAACTCGTTCAGCTGGTTTGACAGTAGTGGGCCGTCTAGTGCCTGGGGGGTCTTTCGTTTGTAGTTTGTGATCTGCTGGAGACCCTTTCAGACAGACGAGCAGTCGTTGGGCTCGAATTGTTGTTCTAGCCACTCCTTGTAATGACTATTGGCCACTTTAATCCCCTTGTTGAGCAGCTGTTAGCAGTTCTATAGGCCTCTTTGTTGTTGCTCCTATGTTGTGCCCCCTCTTTGGCTGAGCGCAGGGCTCTGAGTTCAGCATTGAACCAGGGTTTGTCATTGTTAAATTAGACAAAAGTGCTGGTTCGAACCACAGGTGTCTGCATGGTCAGATGTACAGTTCAGATTTACAGTTGTGAAAATTAGACCAGACAGTTAATTAGGGTTGGGCGATGTCAACCTTTGTCCTATCGTGATTATGTACCCATAAAACATTGTGATATACGATGGTATCGTCCCCTATCGCCAAGCAAAAAAAATGTGCTCAGCGAAATGTAAATGCTACAACTTGAAGAATAATGCTGAAAGAAAATGTTGTTGAAAGCCTGGGCAGAGACTAAGTGCAGGCAAATATTTTCTAATATTTATTTCTGGTGGAGGAGCTTCAGCTTGGAACAGGTGTGTGTGTGTGTGTGTGTGTGGCGCGCAAATTATGGAGCAGTGACATAAACCCTGTTTATACCTGGTTCTAACTTGCATCCTTTGTCCTGATCTAGTCCACATTCTGATTGTCTACACCTGTCTAAAAATGTGGGCAAAATCAAAAGACACATTGTGATCCGATCCTCCTGCCCACCTCCGGAGGTAGTCAGACATCCATTGTGTCTGGATATTTTACAAGTGTAGAAGGATCTGGACAAAGAAACCATTTAAATCATCATTATTACACCCTCTAAAATCCTTGACTGGTGGCACAATTGACTGATTACATAAATATGTGTCATACAATAAATAAATACATATTATTTTGAAAGAGTAGCTGTGAAATAATTTGCATAAACAAAGTGACCAGGAAATCTGGTTACAATGCAGACACAGTGGATGGATAACAGTGGATGGATAACAGTGGATGGATAATGTGTGTAGACACATTACTGGAAATGTGGGCACAATCAGAATGTAAACAAGATCAGGATAAAGGACCCATGTTAGCACCAGGAATAAACAGGGTTTTAGTGAGTTAGGTTATACATCATGGGTTGGATCTAAGCAGTCTCCCATCTTCAGAACTGGATAATAATTGCTTTATTTGCCTCATAAAATAATAGTAAATAAATTATATAGTTTGTTCCATCTCTCATAAACCTGTGATTGAGAATAGTGTATGCCTAAGCTTAGGCTATAGACTTTCATTCTTATTCATTCTTAAACTAGAATATTTGGGAAATAAGGTACTGTTCATAACTTTTTCATTTTGTGAAGACACTCTAGGACCGGACTTGTCCAGAGCAGATTGTGGATAAATACTTTTGACATCTTTATATCTGTAAAATCTATACTTAAAATGCATTTTTGGCACATTTATTTAAATAAAATGTTATCTTGATTCTGAAGCTGAGAAGTACACTGAATTAATTCTACCAAATGACAAAAGCCTATTTAGACCCAATCACCATCTCTTCAAATTAAGTTACTGAATGTAATCCAGTTTGTAACATTCTCTTTGAAATTATGTGTAATTCAATGTAGTGAGCTTTGAAATTATTGATGTTTGTCAATATTAAAGTGTTTAAAATTCATAAAAAAGTGTAATGACTGTAGAATGATAAACTAAAGAAAATATAAATTTATCATTTTTTACATTTTTATGTTTACTTTTTGAAAAGTTAATTAATGCACCAAAATACCAACAAATCTCAAAATTGATAGGTAAATTCAAAAATGTAATTTTAGCCTGTTGGCTTTAATAAGCTTAAACTTGTTTAGATTTTAGATTTTTCTATAGGCTATTGATATTGTTTGTTCCCTGGCTACCTTACATTTTTAGGCTATTCAAACAACTATTTGAGATGGAACTTCGTTACATTCATTGTTTGATTGGGAGAAAGCCATATATAAAACTATGAAAGGGTAGCCAGTAGCCCGAAGTCAAATTCATAGCCTATTGAATGGAGAGAGAAGGGAATATAGGCTACGTTTTTTTCAAACAGCTAGTAGACAGAAGATAGTAAAGGAGTGTCTGTAAAAAAAGAAAGAATTCTGACTGGATATTTTGCGCTGCTTTGATGGAATTCTCCACTCTGTTCGGCCTACATTTTTAAGAGCACCAAAGGGCCTATTCCAGTGCCTTGAAAGAGGCACGATTGATCTCATCAATAAAAATCTTGGAAACTCAAAGTACCTGTTTTCCATCTTTTGAAACCCCAGTCCCAGTCCCCCATTACAGACAATGTAAGACAGCTTCATTTACTTTTTTAAAACAAAGGTCCGCAACATCAGATCTCTCATCTCCCGCTCTACTACTCTGTCTCCTCCCACCCTCGACCCTCCAGGAAGTCACCCAGGGAGGTAAACTATTTCCATAATGAAAACCTCTTCCAGTACCTTGAATTCTATTCCAACAGCCTTGCTCAAATCATGCACCCCTGCACTCAGCCCTCTGATAACCCAGATTGTTAACCACTCCCTCCAATCTGGCAGTGTCCCACCTGCATTTAAGACTGTCATCCGCCCCCCTCTGAAGAAGCTCACCCTGGACCCGGATTATGCTGGCCAATTACAAGCCAATATCCAACCTCCCCTTTCTCTCCAAGGTGTTGGAAAAAGTGGTTGCTGTACAGTTCCAGGAGCATCTCAATCAGAACAACCTATTTGAGACGTTCCAGTCAGTTTTCCGGCTGGCCCACAGCACTGAAACGGCCCTACTCAGGGTCACCAAAGACCTGCTGATGGCGGTTGATGCAGGCTCCCCGTGTCTCCTGATCCTCCTGGATTTGAGCGCAGGACCCATCCTGATCCTGGACCCATCCTGATCGTCCTGTACATGTTCCCCCTCGGTCGTGTCATCAGCCGGGAATGGAATCTCATTCCACTGCTTTGCTGATGACACCCAGGTGATTGTAAAAACGGACCCAGGTCCCTCTGATGCAGCCTTGAGGAGATAAGAGCATGGATGAAGCAAAACTTCCTTCAATTTAACAGCAGCAAAACCGAGGCCCTACTTGTTGGCACCCCCCACCAGGTCCAGCACTCACTAATAACACACCTCACCATTGCAGGACAGAATATCCCTTTCTCTCAATCAGTTTCCAATCTGGGTATAATGCTTGATTGTTGCCTGAACTTTGACAACCACACCAAACAACTGTGTAAAGCATTATTCTATCACCTCAAGAACATTGCTAAACTCTGTCCCACCCTCACTCAGTCCGCAGAGAAGCACGTCCATGCCTTTATCTCCTCAAGGCTGGATTATTGCAACGCATTCTTCATCTGGATCCCTGAGTCTCCAGAAACTTCAATACATCCACAACAGTGCTGCCAGAACCCTGATGAGAGTGCGGAAACACCATCACATCACCCCCATCCTGGCCTCCTGCACTGGCTCCACGTCTCATTTCAGATTGAATTCAAAACCCTGTTGACTTTCCAGTATATTTATGGCAATGCTCCTCATTATTGCAAAGAACTGCTCTCCCGCCATAACCCCACCCTCAGGTCAAGCGATAGCCTGCTCCTCCACGGCCCCAGGACACAGCTCTGGTCTTTGGGGGATCAGGCTTTCAGTTTGACTGCCCCCAGCCTCTGGAATGCCCTCCCCAACCACCTGAAGGCACCACACTCTGGGCTCCTTTAAAATGGACCTAAAGACCTTTCTCTTTAGGAAGGCTTTCTGTTGATAGCTGTGCTTCTTTGTGTCATTGTCCCTTGTAGCATCAGCTTGTCCCTTGAAGCATCAAAAAATTCACTGAGATTATTCTGTATAATGAAAAGGGCTTAACAAATGTGATTAATTATTATTACATTCCTCTCTTGCATTCTGTATAATATATATATTGAAATAGGCTATAGAAATATGCTAATTACTCGGAATGTCACTTGTCTTTCGAAACTCCGAACTTTACTACACGCCGCCAGTCTTGCTAAAAGAGGCTAAACCATAATCTGTCACATCACAATTTAGCCAACATCGGCGATGGTTGTCAATCATCGTAATATCGCCCAACCCTACAGTTGATATTCCTACCTGAGAGACATGAAGTTACTTGCAATGGAAATGTCTTATTGGACAAATTCAGGTAGTGCTTCCATATCAGTCCTGTTCTTCCCTTTGGTGCTTAATAATCATGACCCTGGGGTGTATTTATTAGTGCACACCGTAACAAACTGTAGCAAAACGTTTTGCAACAGGAAGCGTTTTCCAACAAAAATCTGAGTTTCTTATTGGATAAATCCAGGTAGCCCCTACCAGGCCATTTTCTTCCATTTGGTGCATAATGAACATGAGTCTGAAAGAACTTTTCAGATATGACCCTGGACTGGTAAGTGCTACTGATATGATAAAAGAGAGATGTGGAGGGAGTGGAAGTCTACTTATCAGCAGTCTCTGAGAGCCAGACAAAACATTGTTACAAAGACAACACTAGCTGTGTGGCACTGTGCCACAGTCCTGGCCAGAATAATATCTCTACTATTGTGATAATGCTGACCATTTAAACCAAGGCAATGATAAACAGTTTGGCGATAATAACCAAGACAATAAAATG
The DNA here is from genome assembly GCA_003317085.1 of Hucho hucho. Classification (NCBI taxonomy): domain Eukaryota; kingdom Metazoa; phylum Chordata; class Actinopteri; order Salmoniformes; family Salmonidae; genus Hucho; species Hucho hucho. The sequence continues at coordinate 932,914 of QNTS01000224.1, forward strand.
GTATCACCAGTGTGAACTATTAGGGTTTATAAGCATATTGTTTGTGCCTTTACCAGTTTTAACATACATTTTATTTTTAGTGGACCACCATTGATACAACTTCATGAATCTTCTATTTCTTTCATGGGCATATCAAGCACTCTTGCAACACATTTCAAGTCCTATGGTACTACAGTGCTCGAAAGTCCAGTCTTTTCAGACACAAACTCTCAGAGTTTTGAAGGGCGCATGATTATCTACAATATTATTGAAGAAATGAGCAAAACAGCTTAAAGCTAAATCAGGTTCAGGGATAGCTGAGATACAATCAAGATCACTAAAATAAAGAACATGCAAAAAAGCTTGTTCACTAACATTTTTAAAGTTCCTCTAAGTGATGACATAAGGCTAGGGATGCATTTTCACATCTCTGACACAGACCACTGGGCAAAAGTCACTAAAATCCAGTGGGGAAACCCCATTAGCAACATATTTATTTGGAGTATTTGTCAAAATAAGATCAATCAGGGTAGATTTTGATGGATCTTTAGGATTGGGACATGTAGGCTCAGTTATCAGCTGAGACAGGTTTAGCTCAGAGCAAATATCTTTCAGCATATCTGACACTGTCATCCTCCAATCAATATTAAAATCTCCCATAATTAATAGCAATTCAGATCAGTTGTTAAGAGTACATGAGGGAGCAGAGGGAGTGTGATACACTCCTACTAGTGTCAGCTGGTTATTATGACCAAAGCCCATATTAAAACCTCTCTGGGATAGGGTCTAGTTTCCTGAATATCCGCCTGTCTGACGTGCCCAAAAGTAATCTGCCTGTTACTCAGGCCCAGAAGCTAGTATATGCATTTAATTGGTTGCATTGGATAGAAAACACGTTGAAGTTTCTAAAACTGTTTAAATAATGTCTGTGAGTATAACAGAATTGAATTGATATGGCAGGTGAAAATCAGAAGAAAATCCAACACCTCTGGTTGGTTGAAAAATATGTTGATGTGGAGCGCTGTCCTCAGACAATCGCATGGTATGCTTTCGCTGTAAAGACTATTGTAAATCGGACAATGCAGTTCGATTAATAAGATTTTAAGCTTTTGAATGATGCAAGACACTTGTATTTTCATGAATGTTTATTATTACAATTTTTTATTTGAATTGCGTGCCCTCCAATTTCACCGGATGTTGTCGACTTTGGTCCCGGTAGCGGGACACCTATCCCAGAGAGGTTAACGAGACAATCAAACTGCTTAGGGACAGAGGTAGCAAGAGATACAGAAACATTTAAATTGTCCTTTGTAAATATGGCAACACCCCCACCTCTGCCAATTCTGTCCGATCTGTAAACATTATGACCAAACAGAGACACATCAGAGTCCAGCACACAATTATTCAATTACCATAATGTCCACATTGGATTGATAAGACAGCATTTGAAATCAAACTTCTGGCATTTATATTAACTTCTTAAGGAGCGGTGGCGCCCCACTCCCGACACTCCGTTCTGTTATACTCACAGACAAAATTTTAACCCTCTTAGAAACTTCAGTGTTTCCTATCCAATGGTACTAAATATGTGCATATCCTATTTTCTGGGCCTGAGTGGGAGGCATTTTACTTTGGGCACGCCAGGCTCTCCAAAACCGTCACCTCGGGAGCTGCTCCCTAAGAAGTTAACAAATCCAAGACCACAGCTGTGGGATTTAAGGTCAGATGGAGGCTCTAACACAAGCATGCTATGATCAGTAGGTGAACCCTTAATTGGTATAGGTACAAGACTAGTATAGGTACAAGAATAGAATGAAAAATCTCAGAAACCAGGCCTGGTATTCATAGCTGACTTTCAAAAGGCTTTTGATAAAGTATGACTGGAATTTATATATAAATGCCTGGAATATTACAATTTCGGAGGATCTCTTATACAATGGGTTAACTACTTACGGAGTGCTGGGGCGCTAGCCCCACTCCCGACACTACCCGGTGAAATGTGAGGCGCCAAATTCAAAATCCCAAAGTAGATAAACATTCATCAATATACAAGTGTTGCATAGTCATCAAAAGCTCTGATTCTTGGCAATATCACAGCGTTGTCAGATTTCAAAAAGGCTTTACGGCGACAGCACAACATTTTATTGTTTGAGGGTAGCACCTCTAATATTTACGCATTAGCATAAATCCATAACCCAACACGGGTCTCAGAAAACGCATAAATCTCTGTTTGGTTGGCGCGTTATGATCATAAAATCGACCGTTGAGTTGCCCATTGAACCGTGAAGAGAACACGTTCAAATTATACCTATACACTTTCTACAAACAAATCATACATTTTTAATGTATCCTTAGGTATCCTTTTGGGTATATTTGCTGTAATATTTCAACCGGACGATAACGTGAACGGTAGGAAAGAAAAATAAAGTGGTGCGCGTTCACAATCTCGCGCGCGTCAAACCTTGTTTACAAAAGTGGTCGCCTGACAATTTCCTGTTCCTATCTGTTCTGGTCACTCCTAGAATTCCCAGACTTTGTATAGAGACTGTTGACATCTAGTGGAAGCCATAGGTACTGCAGTCTCAGTCCTACATAAAGTTGCATGCAATAGGCACAATGGAGAAGATGCACATTTACAAAAAAAACTGCAAATCCGGATGGATTTTCCTCGGGTTTTCGCCTGCTATATCAGTTCTGTTATACTCACATACATTATTTTAACACTCTTAGAAACTTCAGAGTGTTTCCTATCCAATAGTACTAATTATGTGCATATCCTATTTTCTGGGCCTGAGTGGCATGCATTTTACTTTGGGCACCCCCAGACTCTCCAAAACCGTCACCTATGCAGCCGCTCCCTAAGAAGTTAAAGTTATGTATAGTAACCCTAGGTTTAAAATAGTAAATAATGGCTACTTCTCAGAAAGTATTAAACTGTCAAGAGGAGTAAAACAAGGTTGTCCACTATCGGCATATCTATTTATTATGGGCATCGAAATGTTAGCTATTAAAATCAGATTCAACAATAATATAAACAGGCTAGACATCCAGGGCTTAAAAATTGTACACCGATGATTCATGTTTTCTTTTAAATCCATCATTTGGATCCCTCCACAGCCTCATAGAGGATCTCAATACATTTTCCAACATCTCTGGATTACAACCAAAGATTTACAAGTGTACTATATTACGTATTGGATATTAAAAAAATACAACTTTTACATTACTGTGTAGTTTACCAATAAAATTGGCTGATGGTGAAGTGGACATACTCTGTATTCATATCCTGAAATGTGACTCACCACCTGGATCCGATCTTATGTAACATTTGAATTTGAGTTTTTTACATTGGATAAAAGTGGAGACTCAGAGCTACAAAGTGGTATATCATACACTGCATTTCAGGAAGCAATGGGAAAGTAATTCTGCTTTGAAAGTTGATCAACTTGTAAACTCACTTTTGAGGTAACCGTCTTAAGGTTTTGGTACTACTATTGGAGAGCCCATCTTTGTCGACACACATTCAGCACTGTTCACACCCTCATAAGCCTTAGCCCCACCCATCTCTGTAAGAGACGTGCATCCTTTTCTAACTTGCCAGCTACTTCCAGACATCTAAGAGAGAGAGAACAGCACACTGAACATTACTCGCTCTATCTGTGGTTTCGCGTTCACAGCGCACAATGGACGCTCTGGCCAATAAGTAAGGTTGTTCCGAAAGCTCTGACCTCACAACTACAGTCAAGCACCCAAGCTAACTGGCTAACATTGGCTAGCTACTTCCAGACACATAATGAGAGAACACCCCACTCTGACCATTTTACTCCCCCTAGCAGAGGTGGTTAGGCTTTTTTCACGTTACCCAGACCGTTGGTGACCATACTTGTGCTGCTGGCAACAATTGAATTACGCTTTGTTGCCGACGTTTACTGACACCGGACATATTCAACGGGTGTCGAGCATTCAAAAATGCATCAGTTATTCTGCTCTATGGCAGCAAGATATCTATCTAGGTAAACAATGAATCCCAACGCATGACGTAACGTTACTTAGCGAGCCAGCCAGCTAACGTTAGCTAGCTAGCTAACAGTACACTTTAACTTGAAATGAAAATACTTGTCAAAATTAGAGTGGAGTCTTTTGTTAAGACATGTAGCTATCTAGCTAGCTAACTAAACAATGGACCATCATCACAACTCATGACGTTACTACCCTGCATGAAACTGCAGGTAGCTAACCACCAGGTTCTATGGCTATAACTAGTCAAGCAATTGTGTCTGAGATACGAAGAATAAGATCATACACATAACGTTAGCTAGCGACCCAGCCAGCTAACATTAGCTAACTAACAGTACACTTGAAATGAAACCACTTTCTGTCAAAATTAGAAACGTGTAATATCTGAAAATCTTAGCAGTATACATTATGGTTGGACATGTCTCCTGTCTGATGCCATGCATGGTTGCCTTAGTTTGATTATGTATTTCAGACTGGTGTTTTTCTCCATCTCCTTAGCTATCATACTCGAATTCCACTGATTTCAAAATTCGCCCCTCCAGAAAGTGGAAAGCATACACATAAAGTTAGCTAGCGAGCCAGCCAGCTAACGTTAGCTAGCTAACAGTGCACTTTAACTTGACATTTGGTTTATGCAGTTTTACTACGCAATAAAAAAAAATAAAGCTGCGTTCCACACGATTACCTAGACATACTGACCAGCTCCAATAGACAGACGCGTGCTATATGGCAGACCAATCCAAACTCATCTCTCGGCATGTCCAGCCCACTCATTATCTCAGCCAATCATGGCTAGCGGGAAGTTGCTCACTTTTTCTGTGGCTAAACCAACTAGGCTCGTAATTTAACAATTTTATTCGTATTTACAGATGGTATACAAGTTTGATATTAAGGCAGGCATTCAGGCATGTTCGAGAAGACATTTCTGCCCAAAAAATATTTTTTACGTTCAAACAGCTCTCCGGTGAAGTCGTGACTTGCGACATAAGCCTAGTTTCCTGAATCGGGTCACAAATAAAGAAACTAAAGAATATAGATACTCACTACAATACATGTTAATAGAAAGTTAGCAAGATCTTATCGTTTTTTGCTAACATGGGAAGGAAATTTCCTGTCTATTTCTGGAAAAATCACTCTGAATAACTCTTTAGTCATATCCCAGTTTACCTATTTTCTTATGGCCTTGGCTACACCTAGCTACTTGTTTTTTTAATTATATGAGCAAAAAATAACTCTCACTAAAGGCTTCAGTCATACAAAACCTATAAGGTTCTCTAGTAGATTAGTACGAATCTCATCTAGAGCTGCTGAAGCGACAGTATTACCGCCACAAGGCGGTCACGAGTCATGAAGGCAGTCAAATTCCACATGACCGTTTAGTCACGGTAATTAGGCCAAACTTGCTAACTGCCTGCTACTCAGCACTCTATTGTCTCTCTAATCACTCTGACATCAATGCAAATATATTCAAAAATCTAATCAAACACTCATGTTGCTCAACATTTATATAGGCTATGCAATTGCGTGAGAAAACAAAGTGATGGCAACTAATAAAAAGACAAGGCTCCCATCAGCTTTCTATAGGCTAGGCCTACTATATTCATTTCTCACCTTTCCTAATATTAAGCACATTGCTTATATTGACAACAGGACTATAGCCTACCTGGCTGGCATTAAAATAAACCACAGGGAAAAGCGTCCTCCATTCGCTATTTAAGTGCATAGATGACATGTATTTTTTCCCAATGCCCCTGTTTCGATAAAGGTACATGATAATGGTACATTCTAAATCAAAACAAATGTCACAAATATATATTATTTAGTACGGTGCATTCGGAAATTATTCAGACCCCTTCCATTTTTCCACATTTTGTTAAGTTACAGCCTTATTCCAAAATGTATAAAATTGTTTTTCCTCATCAATCACACAATACCCCATAATGGCAAAGCGAAAACAGGTTCAGATTTTTTTGTAAACTTAAACAAAATAGAAAACAGAAATAGCTTATTTACATACTTTTTTAGACCCTTTGCTATGAGACTCGAAATTGAGCTCAGGTGCATCCTGTTTCCATTGATCATCCTTGAGATGTTTCTACAACTTGATTGGAGTCCACCTGTGGTAAATTCAATTGATTGGACATGATTTGGAAAGGCACACCTCTGTCTATTTAAGGTCCCACAGTTGACAGTGCATGTCAGAGCAAAAACCAAACCATGAGGTCGAAGGAATTGTCCGTAGAGCTCCGAGACAAGGAAGGGTACCAAAATAAGTCTGCAGAAATGAAGGTCCCCAAGAATCATTCTTCAATGGAAGAAGTTTGGAACCACCAAGAATCTTTCTAGAGCTGGCTGCCCGGCCACCCTGAGCAAAAGGGCCTTGGTCAGGGAGGTGACCAAGAACCCAATGGTCACTCTGACAGAGCTCCAGAGTTCCTCTGTGGAGATAGGAGAACCTTCCAGAAGGACAACCATCTCTGCAACACTCCACCAATCAGGCATTTATGGTACAGTGGCCAGACGGAAGCCACTCCAACAGAAAAAGGCACATTAAAACCCGCTTTGAGTTTGCCAAAAGGCACTTAAAGGACTCTCAGACCATGAGAAACAAGATTATCTGGTCTGATAAAATCAATATTGAACTCTTTGGCCTGAATGCCAAGTGTCACATCTGGAGGAAACCTGGAACCCTCCCTATGGTGAAACCTGTTGGTGGCAGCATCATGCTGTAGGGATGTTTCTCAGCAGCAGGGACTAGAGATCCTTGATGAAAATCTGCTTCATATCGCTCAGGACCTCAGACTGAGGCGAAGGTTCATCTTCCAGCAGGACAACGACTCTAAGCACACAGACAAAACAACGCAGGTGTGGCTTAGGGACAAGTCTCTGAATGTCCTTGAGTGGCCCAGCAAGAGCCTGGACATCTCTGGAGAGACCTGAAAATAGCTGTGCAGCGACAATACCCATCCAACCTGACAGAGCTTGAGAGGATCTGCAGATAAGAATGGGAGTAACTCCCCAAATACAGGTGTGCCAAGCTTGTAGCATCATACCCAAGAAGACTCGATGCTGTAATCGCTGCCATAGGTGGTTCAACAATAAACTGGGATATGACTAAGTACTGAGTAAAGAGTCTGAATACATGTAGTTGTGATTTTTTTTAGTTGTAAAAATGTCTAAAAACCTGTTTTTGCTTTGTCATTATGGGGTATTGTGTGTAAATTGATCTAAAAATGTAATCCATTTTAGAATAAGGCTGTAATGTAACAAAATATAGAAAAGGTCAAGGGGTCTGAATACTTTCCGAATGCACTGTACGCGTAAAGACAAGATTAAATCAAGAATAGTCTAATGGGTGTCAATGTTAGCCTATATTATCACTTGTGAATGATGCCCACCATAAGAAACAATGCCATTTTGTTGTGATTTTTTCTAATCATGGTCGCACACCTCATGCAGCATAGCCCATAGGCCTATACATTTTAATAAGGTTTGTATCACAACTAAAGTGGCTAAAAAGCTTCTTAAAATTAAGCACATTAATCCGCTTTACAAGGGGTGTAGAGGCTAACTGGCATATATATAAGCAGCGTGTGAGTTTCAAGTTTGTGGAAGATCATTTTCACCATAAAATGCACCTTCATAATTAAAGCATTACATACATAATTACATTTGTGGTCACTTTTGATAATGGTGTTTCCCGCTAATTGAACATTTGCTATTTTAGCCTACTACCATGTGCGCATTGCTGCACTTATAACGTGACAAAATAGCCTAAAAGTTGATCAACATTTTAAACTAAATGTTCTGATCTGTTGCGTCAGCTACATTGCATAAAACATATGTTTTTATGCTAGTGGTAGTATATCGCATCCCACAACTATCCCAGACTATGTTTGGAACATTTATTTCTCGCACAGAATAGAGTAGGTCAACTTTTGTACTATTTTTACCTTTATTTTACTAGGCAAGTCAGTTAAGAAAAAAATCTTATTTTCAATGACGGTCCAGTGGGCAGTTAACCCACTGTTCCTAGCCTGTCATTGAAAATAAGAATTGGTAGAACGACAGATTTGTACCTTGTCAGCTCAGGGAATTGAACTTGCAACCTTTCGGCTACTAGTCCAACGCTCTAACCACTAGGCTACCCTGCCGCCCCAGATTGACATAGGCTAGTGCTTTTGCTGTTCGTTAGGCCTACTCATCTTGTAGGCTGACGAAAAGCAAATGTGGAATGTTTTTCCAATATCTTCAATATGCACCTCAGAATTGGATAAGGACGCGCGTAGTTGCATCCCTGATGTGTCTGTCTTCACTTGTAGCCTGTGAGAAAGACCCGATCGTGTGACAGAGAGATATGTGAGAGAGAGTGAGAGGTGCTTCGGATTGTGCAGAACACAAAGGGAGAAGGGCACAACGCAGCACTCTGTGCCGAAAAAGGCAGAGATATTTTTAGGGTGCATTATGGCCACAAAGGGGATGCTGATGTGAAATCCGATGCATTATCAAGTGCTTGTCAAATTGTGAATGAGAAACTATTGGCGTGTGTACAGCCTGTGCAAAAAAAAAAAAAAAGCAGTGATCATGCCATATCTCAGACTGGCCAATAGAAAGAAAAGATTAAGATGGGCAAAATAACACTGGACAGAGGAAGATTGGAAAAAAAGTGTTATGGACAGACAAATCTATGTTTGAGGTGTTCGGATCACAAAGAAGAACATTCGTGAGATGCAGAAAAAATGAAAAGATGCTGGAGGAGTGCTTAATGCTATCTGTCAAGCATGGTGGAGGCAATGTGATGGTCTGGGGGTGCTTTGGTGGTGGTAAAGTGGTAGATTTGTACAGGGTAAAAGGGAGGGTAAAAGGGACCCTGTGGACGGCGCTTAACTGGAGCCAATTTCCTCTTACAACAGGACAACGACCCAAAGCACAGCTCCAAACTATGCGAGAACTATTTAGGGAAGAAGCAGTCAGCTGGTATTCTGTCTATAATGGAGTGGCCAGCATAGTCACCGGATCTCAACCCTGTTGAGCTGTTGTGGGAGCAGCTTGACCATACGGTAAGTACAGTGGTTGCTCCACTAAAAGTTTTGCGATTATGCTGCGGGACTTAGAGGTAATTTGTGGTTTAGTACACAACCCTGCATCACCACTTAATTGCTCCAGACCAGCGCAAGGGGGAGTTACTGTGTCTCTAACTGACAATGAATGGGTGACATAAACCTAAATAGAAATGGGTAATTGTGCACGACGACCACCACCACCAACCTGCCACACTGGGTAGCACAGAGAAACACTTTAACTTCTTTGGGAGCAGCGCACGAGGTGACGGTTTTGGAGAGCCTGGCGTGCCCAAAGTAAAATGCCTCCCATTCAGGCCCAGAAAATAGGATATGCACATATTTAGTACCATTGGATAGGAAACACTCTGAAGTTTCTAAAAGTGTTAACATTTTGTCTGTGAGTATAACAGAACAAATATGGCAGGTGAAAACCCGAGGAATTTCTGTCCTGGAAAAAGTGGTTTTGACACATTGCCTCATTTGGAACCCCTCCCTTATGAAAATGCCCATATAAGGGCATATGAATGCAGTACCTATTGCTTCCTCTGGATGTAAACAGTCTCGAGAAAGTGTTTTGATTCTTTTTAGCTGCTTTTAGATTGTAGAAGAAGACGAATAAGGAAGTGGCCACACAGATGTCAATAGAAGAAAATGCGCGTTCCCGGCTGGCGCGCTCTGTGGTTTTTTCCTTTCTTATCGCCCAGTTTATATTCCGGTTGAAATATTATACTATATATACATAAAAGTGTTCCTAAGGATACATTTACAATTATGTTTGATTGTTCTTGGACAAGTTTATAGGTATAAGTTGAACGAGTTCTCTTCACGTTTCAATGGACGAGTGGAGGCTGTATTTTCTCATTATAACACGCCAACCAAACTGAGATTTATGGATATAATACATTACTTTTTCTAACAAAAGAACCATGGATTGTCTTCGTTGGACACTTGGGAAGCCCTCAGCAGAAGTTCTTCAAAAGGTAATTGATTTGTTTTCGCTGTGAAATGTGTTTTCTGTGAACCGTGAAGGCTTATGAATTTATGGTAATGGGAAAAATATTGGAGGTGCTATCCTCAAACAATCAAATGTGGTGCTTTCGCCGTAAAGCCTTTTTGAAATCTGACAACGCTGTGATATTGCCAAGAAGCAGAGCTTTTGATGACTATGAAACACTTGTATATTGATGAAGGTTTAATAATTCAACTTTTGGATTTTGAATTTGGCGCCTTGCATTTCACCGGGTAGTGTCGGGAGTGGGGCGCCGCTCCCTAAGAAGTTAAGGGGCATTGCACTAATAATGGCGCTGACTAGGGAAACGTTCCCGCTGTTCTTAGTGCCAATCTGCACGTTGAAACTAAAACAATGTAACTAATAATGGCATCTTATGCTTTCGTTAATAAAATAATGTTAAAAATACTCTTTCAAAATGCCAATGTTTATTTAGTTATGGATCAATAACAAAGTACTATGGGAATAAATATCACTGAATTACAGAAATATTGGAACAAAGTTGTCTAATAAAGGTGCACAAATTGTTTCTTACTGGAAAATACTCTTTCAAACACACACGGTCACATGTTTTGGCCTTTACAAATATTATTTTGGCCTTCAATCAGATTACAATCGCTCACTTTAGTTTTTTTTTTTAAACAAAATAACCTCCAAAATATTGTTATATATTATCAAGTTAATGCCACAGTCATATAGCCCGGCACCTTCATAAAGCTGAGTGACTCACTCATTCATGGCTTTGGATCAAAATAAATAAGTACCAACATTCTTTGTGACAGTCTTTAATAAAGAAATGTTTTGGTTATCCTGACTAGGACACTGTGTACAGTATTACCATTATGGGCTATTAGTAGGACAATATACCTTAACTACTTAGGGAGTGGTGGGGCGCTAGCGCTACCCGGTGAAATGCAAGGCGCCAAATTCAAAATCCAAAAGTTGAATTATTAAACATTCATCAATATACAAGTGTTGCATAGTCATCAAAAGCTCTGCTTCTTGGCAATATCACAGCGTTGTCAGATTTCAAAAAGGCTTCACGGCGAAAGCACTACATTTGATTGTTTGAGGGTAGCACCTCCTATTAGCATTAGCATAAATTCATAAACCATCACGGTTCACACAAAACACATTTCACAGCGAAAACAAATCCCTTACCTTTTGAAGAACTTCCAGTGGAAGCAATAGGTACTGAAATCTTACTCCCTTATATGGTCATTTTCAATAGGGATGGGTTCAAAATGAGGCAATGTGTCAAATACACTTTTTCCAGGACAGAAATTCCTCGGGTTTTCACCTGCTATATCCGTTCTGTTATACTCACAGACAATCTTAGAAACTTCAGAGTGTTTCCTATCCAATAGTACTAATTATGTGCATATCCTATTTTCTGGGCCTGAGTGGGAGGCATTTTACTTTGGGCATGCCAGACTCTCCAAAACCGTCACCTCGGGAGCTGCTCCCTAAGAAGTTAACCAACACCTCTCTGTATTTTGATACTTTGTGGATGGGGCCTCCCCAGTGGCGCAGCTGTCTAAGTCACCGCATCGCAATGCAAAATGCATTGCTTCAGATACCCGTGTCGGCCGCCACCGAGAGACCCATGAGGGTATTACACTCTTAGTATAACATCTTTTTAACCAGGCAAGCCAGTTAAGAACTAATTCTTATTTACAAGGACAGCCTACTCCTTCCTCCCCATTGGGGAATTGAACCCTGGTCTCCCACGTGCCCGCACAACACAGGAAATTTTTTGCTAAATAGCCCAGTACTGTAGCCTACTCCCAACCGTCATGTTGTACAGTGCCATATTTTCCGTTCCATCCTAGCAAAAACCCAGAGGGTTTTTTGTTTTTCTTGGAATAGAAACACAATAATATTAATCAAATTAATTAAGGGAAATTTCTTAAAATCAGTCCCATATACTATGTTCTTACAAAAAAAACGTTTTACAGTCTATAGTACAGTCTCTATTGAAGGCTATCAAATGCTTTTCAAAGATGCCCTCTGGTGGTCAAACTAGCACTAACTAGCATTAATGGTACCAGTGGTTGGCACTTAAATAACGTAGGGCTGGGCGACATGGCAAATAAATGATCACGATATCTATATATTTTTTCATTCGATAACGATAATTATCACAATATTAATCAAATAATGTTTAAAAGGTGCATATCTGCTTCAAATTCAAGAATGCCTTAACAAACCGTGGTTAGAGCGTTGGGCCAGTAACTGAAAGGTTGCTAGATCGAATCCCCGAGCTGACAAGGTAAAAATCTGTCGTTCTACCCCTGAACAAGGCAGTTAACCGACTGTTCCTCGGTAGGCCGTCATTGTAAATAAGAAGTTGTTCTTAACTGACTTGCCTAGTTAAATAAAGGTAAAAAAATATTATTTGAGCTACACATACAATTATACTTGAAGGAAAAATGTTCCATGTTTGCGGCCAGGGAGCATGTACCTGGGGTCAAATAAATTGATAAGCCTCTTGAAACCTTCCTTTTCGCTTGTGCTAATTGGTAGCATCTTTTCGATGTTTGCTTGTAGGGCATAAACGCTGTCAGTGTTGACTGCTTCGGGCAAACATCCTTAGATTGGCTGGTGCTTGAGGGGTGTTTATCAATACCGTGGCGCAAACTCAAACTTCCTGCATGTTCCAAAGAGTGATTTTGCTTCAGATGTTGAAAAAGGTTTGTTGTATTACCAGACTTCGTAGCCACTTGTCTACGGCACAATTTGCACCGAACATTGCTCTGCTCTTTGTCGGACTTCAAAAAGCCAAACCACTTCCAAATTACTGAAACAGTTTAACCCTTTTTATTAATAATTTCTTCGTTGGAAGCTGCTCCTTTTCCATGGCTATCACTACCACTGTTTTCGCCTACATCACTCATTTTGTGTGGTTAATAGTGGCTACTCCATCACTTGAGGTGCTAAGTGGTTTTTAGTACGCGTATACCTCTCCACGTGCATATTGCCACCTCTCTGCACGTTCCTGCTGCGTCACAGAGGTGAAATGGACAGCTGTACCTAATTATTCTATATCGACATTATCAAAAATGAATCTAAATGTTTTATAATCGTTATTGAGGGAAGTAATTACCTCGATAATTATTGATATTGATTTATCGCCCAGCCCTAAAATAACGTGCCATAGAATTCTGCGGCACCACACAAGCCGTGCTGCAGTACTCCGCAACTTTTAAAGGATGAACCACTGGAAGAAGTGCCCATCAAGCCAATCCAACTTCTGGGAGGTCCTTCAGGAAGCATGGGGTGAAATCTCTTCAGATTACCTGAACAAATTGACAACTAGAATGCCAAAGGTCTGCAAGGCAGTAATTGCTGCAAATAGAGTATTCTTTGAAGAAGGCATAGTTTGAAGGACACTATTATTTCAATAAAAAATACTTATTTATAACCTTGTCAACGTCTTGACTATATTTCCTCTTCATTTTGCAACTCATTTCATGTATGTTTTCATGGAAAACAAGGACATTTCTAAGTGACTGCAAACTTTTGAACGGTAGTGTGTGTGTGTGTGTGTGTATATATATATATATATATCTGTATATATATACAAAAAATATATGTGAGATAAGAAATTATGCAGACAATTACATTGATGGAAGCCACAATCTATCTGCAATATTAAAGCTGATCTACTATTTTTTGATAACTGGTTAGATGGCCTTTGGTATTTCAAAAACTTTGGTTTACTTTAATGTAGCTGTAAGCTAGGTGTTGATAGCAACCGTCTGACTTATGCGGTCACGTAATGTTAGCAAGCTGGTTGGGCTAACGTTAGCAGGCTAGTTGGCTAGCAACCTAGCAACCTAGCAAGCTGGTTTGTAATAATACATTCATAAAGCATTTGCTTATTGGCTGAAAATGTAATTCATACTATTAGTCATGAGTTATTTCTGTTGGAGTTTACATTATAGGGAATAGGCTGGCTTGCCGGGTCCTCCATATTATGTCACACACCTCAAATACATTTTCCGGCATGACTTTCGATTTCTGATGGGTTTTATGTAATAACTAGAGAAATAGAAAAGTGAGGTGTAACTTTGCATTGGGACTTTTGATGCGTATACTGATGAAAATCCATATGTTACATGTGGTTATGTGGACACCAAGGAACTTGAAGGTCTCATCTCGCTCCACTACAGCCCCGTCGTTGTGGATGTGGATGGGGGCAACAGCGCACTTTCGCAGAGTGAGAGCAAAGGGCAATTAACAACAGTCCTCACATTATCACCGGACTACAAGTGGTCTACAATACAAAGACAGACATCAGGGCACTGAGAGGGTGTCTATACTTAGCTGGTAAACAGTCACTCTGGGTGGTTTAGACCAACAAGCAAAGACCGGTATAACCAGAGAGGATACATTATTTGCTGCTTTAACAGCGAGATCAATATGGCCTTATTAGGGTTTGTGCTTTGATATAGTAGAGGAGGGAGATGGTATAAGGTGTTTAAAAAAAAAAAAGGTGTCTTAAAGTTATATGTATGTTGTCATTTGTATCACAGGAGCATTTGGAAATGTTTAGGAGACAAGCAGGCAGACAGACATTCAGAAATGCAGACAAACGGACAGACATGCACGTGCAAACACACACACACACTCTCTCTCTCTTTTACACTACTGGATGGGTCTGTTTCCAATCATTCCTTTCCCGCATTTCGTTTCCCTTCCCTTCTCCGGCTACGGAATGGCTCCAGAAGCTTTAGCCCCCCATATTAAATAGACTGTGAGGTCATGAAACTTTCCCCTTCTCCATTTCCTGCCAGCGCTCAAGCATCGTCTGTCATTAAATCACAATCCTGGCAGTCCCCCGCTCCAGTATAAAGAAACTCCATTGTGTGTGTGTGTGTTTGTGTGTGTATGTGTGTGTGTGGCCCGCAGTCAAATTTCTCTGAACTGACTTGCAATTGCAAATATGTTGTTTTGAAACCGAGAGCCCATTTTACATTTATTTGGATGTATCGTAATTTTGTGACGTCTTAAAAAAAAAGGGTCATTTTTAGATGGCAACCACCAGATCTAACCACTGGGGGAGCCACATGGAAAACCTTTAATTTGTAACAATTGATTTTTAAAAATATTTTTTGTACCTTTATTTAACTTGGCAAGACAGTTAAGAACAAATTCATATTTTACAATGACGGCCTACCCCAGTCAAACCCTCCCCTAACCCGGATGATGCTGGGCAAATTGTGCGCTGCCCTATGGGACTCCCGATCACGGCCGGTTGTAATACAGCCCGGGATTGAACCAGGGTCTGTAGTGACGCCTTTTTGTGCAACCATGAGCGAAAGTGTCATTCCAGTGTATCTAATGTTATACCATTATGTTACATGTTATGGCCTTGTGTCAATTGTTGTGTAAATCAGTGGTCCTCAATTCTCTACTCAGGTACCCACAGCTATTCTTGAGCACCTGATTCAACTTGCAAATAACCCCTGTAGGTCGCAATATCTTCTAAGCTAACATACAAAATTGATAATTTATCCATTTGATTTAGAATTTTAGGACCCCTGTAGGTATAAAAAAAAAATACAGATGAAGTCAGAAGTTTACATACATTTAGGTTGGAGTCATTAAATTTCTTGTTAACTACTTAGGGAGCAGTGGGGCGCTACCCGGTGAAATGTAAGGCGCCAAATTCAAAGTCCAAAAGTTGAATTATTAAACATTCATCAATATACAAGTGTTGCATAGTCATCAAAAGCTCTGCTTCTTGGCAATATCACAGTGTTGTCAGATTTCAAAAAGGCATTACGGCGAAAGCACTACATTTGATTGTTTGAGAATAGCACCTCTAATATTTCTGCATTAGCATGAATTCATAAGCCAGCGTGGTTACCACACAACCCATTTCACAGCGAAAACAAATCCCTTACCTTTCGAAGAACTTCTACTGAGGGCTTCCCAAGTGTCCAACGAAGACATCCAATGCTTCTTTTGTTAGAAAAAAGTCATTTATTATATCCATAAATCTCTGTTTGGTTGGCGCGTTACGTTCTGAAAATCCAACGTCGAATCACCCATTAAAACGTGAAGAGAACGCGTTCAAATATACCTATAAACTTTTCCTAAACAAATCAAAGACCAGTTATAATGCATCCTTAGCTATCCTTTTATGATTATTAGCGATAATATTTCACTCAGATGGTCACCTAAACGTTATATAAGAAAAATAAAGTGGTGCGCGCATCCAGTCTCGCGCCAGAGAAATCTTGTTGACATCTGAGCTCCCTTGACCATTTCCTGTTTCTATCCGTTTTGGTTACTCCTAGAACTCCCAGTCTTTGTATAGAGACTGCTGACATCTAGTGGAAGCCATAGGTACTGCAGTCTCAGTCCTGGTTAAAATAAAAATGAATAGGCAGCCTGGAGAAGGTCAAGTACAAAAAAAACTGCAAATCCGGATGGATTTTCCTCGGGTTTTCGCCAGCTATATCAGTTCTCTTATACTCACATACATTATTTTAACACTCTTAGAAACGTCAGAGTGTTTCCTATCCAATAGTACTAATTATGTGCATATCCTATTTTCTGGGCCTGAGTGGCAGGCATTTTACTTTGGGCACGCCAGACTCTCCAAAACCGTCACCTATGCAGCCGCTCCCTAAGAAGTTAACAAACTATAGTTTTGGCAAGTCGGTTAGGGCATCTACTTTGTGCATGACACAAGTAATTTTCCAACAATTGTTTACAGAGAGATTATTTCACTTCAAATTCACTGTATCACAATTCCAGTGGGTCAGAAGTTTACATACACTAAGTTGACTGTGTCTTTAAAAAGTTGGGAAAATTCCAGAAAATGTCATGGCTTTAGAAGCTTCTGATAGGCTAATTGACATAATTGGAGTCAATTGGAGGTGTACCTGTGGATGTATTTCAAGGCCTATCTTCACACTCAGTGCCTCTTTGCTTGACATCATGGGAAAATCAAAAGAAATCAGGCAAGACCTCAGAAAAAGAATTGTAGACCTCCACAAGTCTGGTTCATCCTTGGGAGCAATTTCCAAATGCCTGAAGGTACCACGTTCATCTGTACAAACAATAGTACGCAAGTATAAACACCATGGGACCACGCGTCCGTCATACCGATCAGGAAGGAGACACTGGAGGAAACAGGTACAAAAGTATCTATATCCATAGTAAAACGAGTCCTATATCGACATAACCTGAAAGGTCGCTCAGCAAGGAAGAAGCCACTGCTCCAAAACCGCCATAAAGCCAGACTACGGTTTGCAACTGCACATGGGGACAAAGATCGTACTTTTTGGAGAAATGTCCTCTGGTCTGATGAAAAACAAATATAGAACTGTTTGGCCATAATGACCATCGTTATGTTTGGAGGAAAAAGGAGAAGGCTTGCAAGGCGATGAACATCATCCCAACCTTGAAGCATGGGGGTGGCAGCATCATGTTGTGGTGCAGGAAAACAAGGACAGGAGGGACTGGTGCACTTCACAGAATAGATGGCATCATGAGCAAGGATAATTATGTGGATATATTGAAGCAACATCTCAAGACATCAGTCAGGAAGTTAAAGCTTGGTCGCAAATGGGTCTTCCAAATGGACAATGACCCCAAGCATACTTCCAAAGTTGTGGCAAAATGGCTTAAGGACAACAAAGTCAAGGTATTAGAGTGGCCATCACAAAGCCCTGATGTCAATCACATAGAAAATGTGTGAGTAGAACTGAAAAAGCGAGGCCTACAAAACTGACTCAGTTACACCAGCTCTGTCAGGAGGAATGGGCCAAAATTCACCCAACTTATTGTGGGAAGCTTGTGGAAGGCTACCCGAAACGTTTGACCCAAGTTTATCAATTTAAAGGCAATGCTACCGAATACTAATTGAGTGTATGTAAACTTCTGACCCACTGGGAACGTGATGAAAGAAATAAAACTATTATTCTGACGTTTCACATTCTTAAAATAAAGTGGTGATCCTAACTGACCTAAGACAGGGAATCTTTACTAGGATTAAATGTCAGGAATTGTGAAAAACTGAGTTGAAATGTATTTGGCTAAGGTGTATGTAAACTTCCGACTTCAACTGTATATCTAAAACAATTATTTGATTAGAAAACGCACTGAGTAACACATTTTTATACATGGCTAAACAGACAGTCACCAAATAAATCATAAGGAATAAGGTTTTGAAGTGTCTGTCCTATATCTGAGCGATATAAATAAAAATAAAAATGCTAACTTTATATTGGTGGAAAGAGGTGATTGAGCTGCAGCAATTACAAAACACGCTAAGTATCTAGCATAAACACACGGGAGCTATTCAATATTCAAAATGACGTCACTGTGTGATGGACGGGTGCGTCAATAGTAATACCTATGGAATTATAACAATATAATATGACTAACCAGAAAAAATAACCCTATATGTTTTGTCATACGGTTTTTGTAGAACCTTTGAGATTGAGAATGGTTATATAAAGAACCTTTCTCCATAAAGGTTCTATAAAGAGTTATATATGTAACCAAAACGGTTGTAACAACAGCGGAACCCTTTACAGAACCCTGGAAAAGGTTCTTTATAGCACCATAAAGGTTCCAATTAGAACCGTGTGAGCATGGTGCTTTATAGAACCTTCAAAAAAGGGTTCTATATAACACCAAAAAGGGTTACACTATGGTTAAAAGCCTTATTTGGCACTATATCGAACACTTTGTTTTTGTATGTACTTATGAAGGCTTTTTGCATTGAAGTGGAAAGTGTAATATGGTCCATATAAGAACTAGGCCTACAGTGAGGGAAAAAAGTATTTGATCCCCAGCTGATTTTGTACGTTTGCCCACTGACAAAGAAATGATCAGTCTATAACTTTAATTGTAGGTTTATTTGAACAGTGAGAGACAGAAAAACAAAAAAAATCCAGAAAAACGCATGTGAAAAATGTTATGAATGGAATTGCATTTTAATGAGGGAAATAAGTATTTGACCCCTTTGCAAAACATGACTCAGTACTTGGAGGCAAAACCCTTGTTGGCAATCACAGAGGTCAGATGTTTCTTGCAGTTGGCCACCAGGTTTGCACACATCTCAGGAGGGATTTTGTCCCACTCCTCTTTGCAGATCTTCTCCAAGTCATTAAGGTTTCGAGGCTGACGTTTGGCAACTCGAACCTTCAGCTCCCTCCACAGATTTTATATGGGATTAAAGTCTGGAGACTGGCTAGGCCACTCCAGGACCTTAATGTGCTTCTTCTTGAGCCACTCCTTTGTTAACTTGGCTGTGTGTTTTGGGTCATTGTCATGCTGGAATACCCATCCACGACCCATTTTCAATGCCCTGGCTGAGGTTCTCACCCAAGATTTGACAGTACATGGCCCCGTCCATCGTCCCTTTGATGCGGTGAAGTTGTCCAGTCCCCTTAGCAGAAAAACACCCCCAAAGCATAATGTTTCCACCTCCATGTTTGACGGTGGGGATGGTTTTCTTGGGGTTATAGGCAGCATTCCACCTCCTCCAAACACGGTGAGTTGAGTTGATGCCAAAGAGATCCATTTTGGTCTCATCTGACCACAACACTTTCACCCAGTTGTCCTGTTCATTGGCAAACTTNGCTCTTTGGTCTTGGCCATGGTGGAGAGTTAGGAATCTGATTGATTGATTGCTTCTGTGGACAGGTGTCTTTTATACAGGTAACAAACTGAGATTAGGAGCACTCCCTTTAAGAGTGTGCTCCTAATCTCAACTCGTTACCTGTATAAAAGACACCTGGGAGCCAGAAATCTTTCTGATTGAGAGGGGGTCAAATACTTATTTCCCTCATTAAAATGCAAATCAATTTATAACATTTTTCACATGCGTTTTTCTGGATTTTTTTGTTGTTATTCTGTCTCTCACTGTTCAAATAAACCTACCATTAAAATTATAGACTGATAATTCCTTTGTCAGTGGGCAAACGTACAAAATCAGCAGGGGATCAAATACTTTTTTCCCTCACTGTAAGTCATGAGAAATGCTGCCACTGCCAAATCCTATGCTGTCTCAGCCTTTTCCACAAAGCTCCAGATGGCAACACCACAAAAGGCTCCCTAATTAAATTGTCCGTCATTAACACTTAAACAATGAATTAAATATTTTCATCCACATGAGTATCTTGAAAATTATGTCTAAACACATGCTCTTTTTCTCAATAACTAACACACAGATGTACACACACACACAACTTGTCAACTGAGTAGCATTCAGCTTTAACTCTACAACGTCAATGCTCTGACAAAGGAGCCAATGTCCGAAAAGTGTTAGCTTTCATCTTTGTAAGGGAATATAGTATCTACAGCATAAACATGATTGTATTTTGAACAGAGAGGTGCCTAAATAGGTAGCTCACTCCAAAACAGACAAAGCATAAATACCCAATTCAAACTGCAAACATGGCTGTTAGCTCTACTAGTCAACAAAATACATTATTGTATGTTTCTCCTGACTGAAAGACCAGGGTAATCCTGGGGCAAAGAAGAAGCACAAAGGACAGAGAAAGAGAGACGACACACATAAAAGGCATACCTGAAGCTTGTGTCTACTAGTGTGCTGTGCGCTATGGTTGAGATCAATAACTTCTTTGTATGAGAGGAATACCCCTTGTGTTGTGTTCCTGGTTCGGTGAGGAGGTGTGTGTGTGTGTGTGTGCGCCCACTATCCCAAGGTTTGGTGTGTGTTTGTGTATGTGTGCCCACCACCCCAGGGTTTGGTGTGTGTGTGCAGTTTACACACATACGTTAGAGTGGGGATTGTCCAGCACCAGAGAGCTTGGTGTTGTTTCCTGTCAACGACCCCAGTAACCCTGGCACTCATTGTGACATTTCCATCAGGAGCCGTGAAGAAAGCTAGTTACTGTTCAACAAGTCAAACACATGTGACCCCCTCCTATGTGTTTCCCTCTTGTAACCCCCAGTATTCTGCCAGGGCTCATTGCTGCATTCTTGCATTAGCAACGCCTCTGTGAGACAAGGCCTAACATCACAGATACATCTCTCAGAGAAGGGTGGAGATTTAGATTAAGTTTAACATTACATTAAAAGTGTTGTGTGTTTCTGTGCTATTCCCCATGTTTTTCAGGTGTTTCAATGGAATTACTATAATTCGGTTACTTTATTTTTTATAATGTAATAATCTTGGATATTTCATTTTTATAATGTAATAATCTTGGATATTTCATTTTTATAATGTAATACTCTTGGATATTTGGATATATGTCATGCGGTTTCATTTGTTTACATAATATAAAGCAACTGTGGGATGTGTGTGAGTGATAGAGTTTCTGTTTGGAATTGTACACATGATGTAGCACCAGTCTGGATATATTTACAGACAACAATCTAACATGTGGTGTTAGCACTAAGGAGATGATTAACCAATGTAAACACGCGTTTTATGGTCCTCAGTTGATAACAAAGAGAGATGTTAGGAATCTAACGGAACTATTTGCCAGTTCCCTTTTAAAACAGTTAAATTAGCCACCCATTGGACACACACTGGTTGAATCAACATTGTTTCAACGTCATTTGTCAACCTATTGTGATGTGGCATCTATGTGGAAAACACATGTAGATTTGCAAAAAGTCATCAACCAGTACTGTTTTCATCTAATATCAACCAGCATTGTAAACATTTAAAATTAGGGTAAAACAAACTTAAATACAATGACAACCTGACTAAGAGGTTGTTACATCAATCTATATAATTTCAACATAATTATCAAAACTATGTATAATTTGAAATTGTGTTCAAAAACTGTACAATCATTACAAAACTTTTTCATCCTATATTACATTTTGGCTGGTTAATATTATGTTACATTTTATATTTGATTAGACATTTTATTTGACCTTGTATCAATGTTTATCATAAAAAGGTATATTTGAATAAACGTCATTGTTTCAACGTCATGCCTTCAACCAAATAAAGAGGTATATTGAAATAAAATGTGAATCCACAGTCCAACAATTCCTGCTTGAACAGTTACTCCTACTTCTATATGAGGAGTAATGCATTTCAGTGAGAACGAGTGGGTGGTATCTGGGGGGCTCTGAGGTACCGGAACACATTGAGAAAAAGAGCATTATAGTTCTGTTTCTAGACTGAAGCTCCCTGCCTTTTTGCATGTTGTACAGCCCAACTGAAATCTGCATGACAAACTAGGGGTTATATGTTTGCTTGTTCTTGAACTGCAAATTGCACCTTCTCCGAGCACTTAGTCTGTAGATGCACTGCCCCCCTCCCCCCAGCTCCCTGTCTCCCTCTCCCACTGAGTCTGACTCGCTAGTAGGCCTACTAGCTAGTGGAGGTGCCGGTGGTGATGCTGAACTGGTGTCATTAGCATCGCCATCAGGAACTGTCAGGAACAGGATTTTTGGACTCAGAACAGCCTCAATTCGTCGGGGCATGGACTCTACAAGGTGTCGGAAGAGTTCCACAGGGATGCTGGTCCATGTTGATTCCAATGCTTCCCACAGTTGTGTCAAATTGGCTGGATATTCTTTGGGAGGTGGACCATTCTTGATACACACGGGAAACTGTTGAGTGTAAAAAACCCAGTTGCTTTGCAGTTCACCAAAGCACAGAGACAGCCTTAGTTAAAGTGGTAAATGATCTTAGAGCCAACACAGATGCCAAACATCTCTTTGTCCTTGTACTCTTGGATTTAAGTGCTGTATTCTACACTGTCAACCATGATGTCCTTCAGGACATACTGGAGAGGTGGGTTGGCCTCTCCGGTCCAGTTCTAAATTGGTGTAGGTACTATTTAACCGGTTGAAAGTTTTCCGAGTTTTGGAGAGTCTGGCGTGCCCAAAGTAAAATACCTGCCACTCAGGCCCAGAAACTAGGATATGCACATAATTATTACTGGTGGATAGGAAACACTCTGACGTTTCTAAAACCGTTAAAATAATGTCTGTGAGTATAACAGAACTAATATAGCAGGCGAAAACCCGAGGAAAATCCATCTGGATTTGCAGTTTTTTTTTTGATTACCTTTTTCTCCTGGCTGCCTATGGGATTCAATGTTATCTAGGACTTAGACTGCAGTACCTATGGCTTCCACTGCATGTCAACAGTCTTTAGACAGGGTTTCATGACGTTAGGTTGAATTAGAAGCGAATAGAAGAAGAATTTAGACGTGGACCCCGGAACTCAATAGAATGACATGCACGGTCTCGTGCGCTCTGTGGTTTTTTCCTTTCCTATCGTTCAGGCTATAATCCGGTTTAAATATTATAGTAAATATACATAAAAGGATACCTAAGGATACATTGAAAATGATGTTTGATTTGTTTGGACAAAGTTGATAGGTATAATTTGAACGCGTTCTCTTCATGGTTCAATGGGCGACTCAACGTTGGATTTTCTGAACATAACGCGCCAACCAAACAGAGATTTATGGATATAATAAATGACCTTTTCTAACAAAAGAACCATTGGATGTCTTCTTTTTGAAATCTGACAACGCTGTGATATTGCCAAGAATCAGAGCTTTTGATGACTATGCAACACTAGTATATTGATGAATGTTTAATAATTCAACTTTTGGATTTTGAATTTGGCGCCTTACATTTCACCGGGTAGTGTCGGGAACGGCCCGCTAGCGCCCCGTTTATCCCTAAGTGGTTAAACGTCTTTAATGTTTATTTGAGTCTTATAGATCTTTATGGATGACTTATGAATGACCGAAAGTGTCTCACTTCAAACTAAGTATTACAGGAAACTACATAAAGTGTCAATAAATAGGTTATTAACATCCTGCTGATTTATGAAGGTTCTCTCATGATCCAGAGGTTACTGTAGGGTGTGAGAGGTATTTAAATGGGTTGATGGAGCTGCAAAGCTTGCGTGTGTGTTTGTGTGTGTCAGAACTAAGATGATTTGGAGTAGTCCAAACTGAGACTACCACACCAGTTATTTCTCTTCTGTTCCCATGCTGGAGACCAGGGCTTGGTTACAACCAGTAGCTCTGTTGGAATCACTTTTATAGATAACTTTGACAACTTCTGGAAACAGAAGACACTCTACAGAAATAACGGCGTCTCAATGACCCAAAACCAGCTCAGTTAATTCGTACCATTGTGACCATGAGTTGTAATTATGCTGCATCAAATGTACATTATCCCAGGGTGTTGGCACACAAAATGTAAGTAACTTAACTTATGTCGCCCTAACTGCCCTGAATACCTCTGTTGATCCTACAGTTATTGTATGCGGTAATCATGTGCCTATGAACCAGAGTTACACTGTTAGCACTGTGGCGGAGTGCCCTGGTAGGAAGTCCACTGTCAGCTTCAATAAAAATAACATGAGCAAGTCTCCTTCTGATAAGCTTCCCAGTAAAGCATTAAACTACTAGCACACAGCTCGGACACCATGCAAATTCCACAAGACATGTCACCAGAGGTCTCGTCACAATCCCCAAGTCCAGAACAGACTATGGGAGGCACACAGTACTACATAGAGCCATGACTACATGGAACTCTATTCAACATCATGTAACTGATGCAAGCAGTAGAATCAGATAAAAAAGAAAACTGGTAATAATACACCTTATGGAACAGCGGGGACTGTGAAGAGACACACACCAATGTACAGACACATGCATACGCATACATTGTAATATTGTTGTGTCGTGGTATTATACATTTTGTATTTAGATATGTAGCGGTGTAATAATGTTATATGATGTACTGTTTTGTCTTTTATGTAATATAAGTATTTTAAATTGTTGGACCCCAGGAAGAGCAGCTAATGGGGATCCCTACTAAATACAAATATGAGCCTTCCGAGTTGTGCAGCAGTCTAAGGCAATGCGGGGTTTGAGGCATCACTACACCCCCGGGTTTGATCCCTGGCTGTGTCACAGCCGGCCGCGACCGGGAGACCCATGAGGTGATGTACAATTGGCCCAGCGTAGTCCGGGCTAGGATGTCCTTGTCCCTTCGTTCTCTAGCGACTCCTGTGGCGGGCCGGGCACATGCACGCTGACACAGTCGCCAGTTGTACAGAGTTTCCTCTGACACATTAGTGCAGCTGGCTTCCGGGTTAAGAGAGCAATGTGTCAAGAAGCAGTGCAGCTTGGCAGGGTCGTGTTTCAGAGAATGGTTCTCAACCTTTGCCTCTCCTGAGTCCGTACGGGAGTTGTAGCGGTGGGACAAGACTGTAACTACCAATTGGATGTCATCAAATCGGGGAGAAAAAGGGGTTAAAAAAAATACAAATAGAATGGTGCGAACATTTTGTGGCTGATCTTTCAGCGGGGGATTGGGTGAATGTGTCAAAGGCCTGACTGGGCCAAGCACCGCGTGGAATGGCTCATTTTTGTTGTGTGCGTGTTTGTGTACTGAGGAACATGTAACTTGGTTCCAGAAGAAAGACACCTTCAATTTCTCTAGGTTGGGGCCTTTCATCAAGGGGTTTTTTGGTGTAACGTGTCCCCAGGCTATTGTACACACAGCACACATGCTTTGTAACACATTCATGTATTGCTTATGAAGAGAGGGGACACGGTACACCAAAAAAGTAGTAACCAAAAAAGTGTTAACCTCTTACAGTTAGGGGGCAGAATTCCTAGTTTCCACCTGTCTGACGTGCCCAAAGTAAACGGGCTGTCACTGCCCAGAAGCTATATATGCATATAATTAGTAGCTTTGGATAGAAAATACTCTTAATTTCCCAAAACTGTTAAAATTATGTCTGTGGCTATAACAGAACTGATTTGGCTGTCAAAAACCCGAAGGAAATCCGACCAGAAAAAAAAAAAAATTCTGCTCCCATGCTGTAATTTTGAAAAGCATTGAATCCATCCATCATTTTCCTATTCCTATGGCGTCCCCTATATGGTAACAGTCTACTATTGATGGCTTTGGGCTTGTATTTTGAAAAATGAATACGTTTTTTCACTTGGAGGAAAGAGTGCGCCGGAAGAGAAACAGTGTTTGGGCGAGTTCTGACAACAGATTTAGATTACCAAGACTCTAAGCTTTGTAACCATGTGCAACACTTGTATTTCCATGAATGTAAAATACTACGAATTATTATTTTGAATTTGGCGCGCTTAGTTTTTATCGAAAATGATCCCGCTCACGGGATCCTTGCGGCAAGAAGTTAAACAAAATATATTATATATTTGAGATTATTCAAAGTAGCCACCCTTTGCCTTGATGAGGAAAGAAATTCCACACGTCTGGAGGAAACCCGGCACCATCCTACGGTGAAGAATGGTGGTAGCAGCATCATGCTTTGGCAATGTTTTTCAGCAGCAGGGACTGGGAGACTAGCCAGGATCGAGGGAAAGAAGCAAAATACAGAGAGATCCTTGAGTAAAACCTGCTCAGGACCTCAGATTGGGGCAAAGGTTCACATTCCAACAGGACAAGCACAGCCGAGAGCTGCCCAGTGACACAAGCCTACCAGACGATCTAAATTACATCTATGCTCGCTTCGAGGCAAATAACACTGAAACATACATTAGAGCATCAGCTGTTCCGGACGACTGTGTGATCACACTCTCCGCAGCCAATGTGAGTAAGACCTTTAAACAGGTCAACATTCACAAGGCTGCAGGTTCAGGCAGATTACCAGGACGTGTACTCCGAGCATGTGCTGACCAACTGGCAAGTGTCTTCACTGAGATTTTCAACCTGTCCCTTACTGAGTTTGTAATACCAACATGTTTCAAGCCGACCACCATAGTCCCTGTGCCCAAGAACACTAAGATACCTGCCTAAATGACTACCGAGCCGTAGCACTCGCTTTGAAAGGCTGGTCATGGCTCACATCAACACCATTATCCCAGAAAACCTAGACCCACTCAAATTTGCATACCGCCCCAACAGATCCACAGATGATGCAATCTCAATTGCACTCCACTTTTCCCTTTCCCACCTGGACAAAAGGAACACCTATGTCAGAATGCTATTCATTGACTACAGCTCAGTGTTCAACCCCATAGTGCCCTCAAACTCATCACTAAGCTAAGGACCCTGGGACGAAACACCTCCCTCTGCAACAGGATCCTGGACTTCCTGACGGGCCGCCCCCCAGGTGGTAAGGGTAGGTAACAACACATCCGCCACGCTGATCCTCAACACGTGGGTCCCTCAGGGATTCATGCTCAGTCCCCTCCTGTACTCCCTGTTCACTCACGACTGCATGGCCAGGCACGACTCCAACACCATCATTAAGTATGCAGATGACACAACAGTGGTAGGCCTGATCACCAACAACGATGAGACAGCCTGTAGGGAGGAGGTCAGAGACCTGGCCGTGTGGTTCCAGGACAACAACCTCTCCTTCAAAGTGATCAAGACAAAGGAGATGATTGTGGACTACAGGAAAAGTAGGACCGAGCACGCCCGCATTCTCATCGACAGGGGTGTAGTGGAGCAGGTTGAGAGCTTCAAGTTCCTTGGTGTCCACATCACCAACAAACTATCATGGTCCAAACACACAAAGACAGTCGTGAAGAGGGCACGACAAAGCCTATTCCCCCTCAGGAGACTGAAAAGATTTGGCATGGGTCCTCAGATCCTCAAAAAATTATACTGCTGCACCATCGACAGGTTGCATCACTGCCTGGTATGGCAACTGCTCGGCCTCTGACCGCAAGGCACTACAGGGGGTAGTGGGTACGGCCCAGTACATCACTGGGGCCAAGCTTCCTTCCATCCAGGACCTCTATACCAGGCGGTGTCAGAGGAAGGCACTAAAAATTGTCAAAGACTCCAGCCACCCTAGTCATAGAATGTTCTTTCTGCTACCGCATGGCAAGTGGTACCGGAGCGCCAAGTCTAACAGCTTCTGCCCCCAAGCCATAAGACTCCTGAAAAGCTAATCAAATGACTACCCAGACTATTTGCATTGCCTCAACTAACCGGTGCCCCCGGTTAGTCTCTTCCCGGTATCCGGTGCCCCACATTGTCTCTGTACCAGTACCCCCTGTACATAGCCTCGCTATTGTTATTTTACTGCTGCTCTTTAATGATTTGTTACTTACCTATTTTTTACTTAAAACTTATTTTTTCTTAAAACTGCATTGTTGGTTAAGGACTTGTAAGTAAGCATTTCACTGTAAAGTCTACACCTGTTGTATTTGGCGCATGTGACAAATAAAATTTGATTTGATTTGATTTTAACTCAATTACTGTAGTTTTGTTTTAAAATGGAATAGTGAAGAATGTGAAGATAGAACCACAATGAAATACTACACTTATTAACCAAATAAGTGTAGTTCTTTATGGTATTATTCTTTAGCATTTGTAGCCCCTGCGCTAGACTTTTGGAATGCCATAGAAAATCTGATGTGCAAATAAAACAATTGAAATAATAGGTAAAACATCTACACTTTGCCTTTGGACTTTGTTTATGGTTTCAGACCCACTAACTTCTCCCATTCTTTAAAATGAACTAGACAGATAACTGCACAGATAAGTCCCCATCACTCCTCTCATCATCAAAAGCACCAGGTGGTTCATGTCGCCATTCATCTTTCCCTGTATTGTTCTCATAAGAGACTGTCTCCACTGTCAAAAGAGCTGAAACTTGATCAAGAGAGAGGGCTATATGACCTGGTGCACACTTAAAACCCCCCTCCGAGACCAAAAACATCTTACCCCTGACACAATTTGACAGTTGCCATGACAACGAGTAACCTACTAGGCCCGCTAGGCCTGCTCCAACCCACATATGTGCATGCACACACACGGACGCGCACACACACAAACACTTTTGCTTGTTCTCTATTAAACTAAAATCTACTTTGGGTCTACATGAGGACTTCTGGCTTAGTTTTTGGGGTTGTTTAGGTAAGGGAGTGAGCGTGTAGACAGGGGCGGGTTCCGCTGGGATAAGAGTGTGATTGAACAAGCCCCAGCTGAACAACATCTGCTCCAAGAGCAGGGCTGTTTTTGCCAATGATCAGTGAACAACAGGTGTCACTGCTTTCGTGTTACCCAGGTAATACGAACAGGCGGCCAGCTGAGACCAATCTCCTCTACCCCTCCTCCCGCCCACCACCCACTAGCTGAAGATCCTTCTGCATTATACCTGCACTCCTTCTCCTTTCCGTCTTCTCCCCCTACCTCTTTTCAACCTACCCCATCCCCCTCTCTTCCAATCATCTCATTAACCTGTAAGAGAGCAACAAGATCCCATCTCTAACAATAACAGTAAGTCACTCCTCATCCTCAGGTTACACTAGTCCATACCGATCTAGTTACAGTTTTAATTCCCCCCATTCTTGGAATAGCCTGCAGAACTCCTTGCATCTTGATTCCCTGGTGCCGCCAGGGTGGTTTAAGAGTTGCAGATGTATTGATTGAATAAAGAGATTGTTGTGGTTCTAATGCATAAAATTGTAACAGATACACTACAGGTCAAAAGAACACCTACTCATTCAAGGGTTTTTCTTTATTTTTACTATTTTATACATTGCAGAATAATGGTGAAGACATTAAAACTATGAAATAACACATATGGCATAATTTAGTAACCAAAAAGGTTTGCCTTGATGACAGTTTTGCACACTCCTGGCATCTCTCCATCAACTTCGCCTGGAATGTTTTTCCAACAGTCTTGAAGGAGTTCCCACATATGCTGGGCACTTGTTGGCTGCTTTTCCTTCACTCTGCAGTCCAACTCATCCCAAACCGTCTCAATTGGGTTGAGGTCGGGTGATTGTGGAGGCCAGGTCATCTGATGCAGCACCATCACTCTCCTTCTTGGTCAAATAGCCCTTACACAGCCTGGGGGTGTGTTGGGTCATTGTCCTGTTGAAAAACAAATGAGTCCCACTAAGCGCAAACCAGATGGGATGGCACATTGCTGCAGAATACTGTGGTAGCCATGCTGGTTAAGTGTGCCTTGAATTCTAAATAAATCACAGACAGTGTCACCAGCAAAGCACCCCCACACCATCACACCTCCTCCAGGCTTCATGGTGGAAACCACACATGCGAAGATCATCCGTTCAACTACTCTGTGTCTCACAAAGATACGTCAGTTCTCAAAACCTCAAGTCTGAAATTACAGATTTCCACCGGTCCAATGTCCATTACTTGTGTTTCATGGCCCAAGCAAGTCTCTTCTTATTACCGGTGTCCTATAGTAATGGTTTCTTTGCAGCAATTCGATCATGAAAGCCTGATTCACGCAGACTCCTCTGAACAGTTGATGTTGAGATGTCTGAGGCTGGTAACTGTAAGGAACGTATTCTCTGCAGCAAAGGTAACTCTGGGTCTTCCTTTCCTGTGGCGGTCCTCATGAGAGTCAATTTCAACATACAGCTTGATGTTTTTTGCAACTGCACTTGATGAAACCTTTTAAGTTCTTGAAATTTTCCGCATTGACTGACCATTTCTTACAGTAATGGACTGTCGTATCTCTTTGCTTATTAGACCTGTTCTTGCCATATTATGGACTTGGTCTTTTACCAAATAGGGCTTCTGTATACCACCCCTACCTTGTCACAACACAACTGATTGGCTCTAACGCTTTAAGAAGGATAGAAATTCCACAAATGAACTTTCAACAAGGCACACCTGTTAAATGAAATGCATTCCAGGTGACTACCCCATGAAGCTGATTGAAAGAATGCCAAGAGTGCTGTAATCAAGGCAAAGGGTGGCTACTGTGAAGAATCTCAAATATTAAATTTTTTTTCATTTGTTTAACACTTTTTTGGTTACTACATGTTTCCATATTTGTTATTATAGAAAAAAATAAGAAAAACCCTGAAATGAGTAGGTGTGTCCAAACTTTGACTGGTACTGCATGTAAATTGAATATTTATGTTTTTTATATTTAATACATTTGCAAACATTTCTAAAAACATGTTTTTGCTTTGTCATTATGGGGTATTGTGTGTAGATTGATGAGGGAAAAAACTATTTAATCCATTTTAGAATATGGCTGAAAAGTAACAAAATGTGGTAAAAGTCAAGGGGTCTTGAATACTTTCTGAATGCACTGTATAATCTCAGACATAAATTACTACATTTTACGACCATCCATAGAACATACTACAATATATTCCAATGAAACTGAATATCATGCACTCAGAAATGTAATTCCTCTGCTGAATGTGTAAAATACAAAAGTAGACATATTTGCATGTTATGATCCTGTGAAGGCTGTATTGAAAACATGAGATTTTTTTTGTCCAGCAGTCACAAATATATTTTTTTCCGTGGCACATAAGACACCTGTCTTATTTGCGCCTGTCTTTGTGGACTAATCCATTGAGAAGGCCGCAGGGATGACACGGTCCAAGAATATGGGGATTGTGGCTCAGTCTCTCTCCAGAATGCGCTTTCTCCAACCATTTCATGGGTATTCATTGTCTCATAACTTCCTTGTGTGCATTGTTCGTGTCTATCAATTCCCCATTATATATATATATACAGTGGGGCAAAAAAGTATTTAGTCAGCCACCAATTGTGCAAGTTCTCCAACTTAAAAAGATGAGAGAGGCCTGTAATTTTCATCATAGGTACACTTCAACTATGACAGACGAAATGAGAAAAAGAAATCCAGAAAATCACATTGTAGGATTTTTAATTTATTTATTTTCAAATTATGGTGGAAAATAAGTATTTGGTCA